>OZ030006.1:40152408-40189908 GCA_964023405.1 Apodemus agrarius | reverse complement strand
GTAAAGTGATTGGGTGAGAAGCCACTGGCCATGGGGACACAGAGCATGACAGTGGAATTGAATTATATAAAAGAGGCCATTTCTGACGCGAAGTGCAAATGAGGCGTCCCCTAGATGTTCAGAGTTCTTCAGGAGCAGTGTGACCAGCTGGCCTGAGGATTTCTGTTCCCCCTACCAGCCAGGTCCTCTTTTAAGCGGGTGCTTTAGGCTTGTTCTTACATGGACTTTTGCCCCTTGCCATAACCTTTACTTTTCCCCTCTAATACTTCTTAATGTAGAACAGGATCAACTCTTGACATCTGCATCTGAGGCCATCTAACAAAGGAGGAGCTAGCCCCTCCCAATCCCCCACATTGAAAATAACTTCACTTTTTATAAAAAAAAAAAAAAAAAAAAAAAGAGGGCTCTGGGATCTAGTTACGGGGGCACCACTGTTATTATCCAGATGCCCCCAAGGTGGGCTGCTTCGAGGGGAGAGGGGGCAAAAGGGGAAGAGATGAGAGAAGGTGACTTTTTACCACACGTGACACTTCCGGTGAGGATGCTCTTAAGCAAATAAGTAGGCCAGCATCAGGAGCCCCCATCCAACCGCATCGTGGCAGCGCTTGATAAAGACTGATACATCTGTGCAAAGGCTCAACTGTAATGGGGCTCGCTGTACATGTCCTTTTAAATGGCTCTTATCATAGAGCATTACCTGCAGATGTTGGATGGCTCTTGGCTTCCCTCGGAGATCAAAGGAGCCCATTGAATTGAGGTGATAATATGGGCTACCCTGACAACACATCTCTCAATTTCTCTAATGGGGAGAGCTTCTCCTTCCCGAACGACCATTCAGAACAATTCATCATGACGTGCTTAGGGAATCGCCCCCATCCGCATTTACCAGGAATAAAACAATTATCACTCCATAAATCATGACTTGAGTTTCCATGTGCTCTGGAATTGGCTCATGACCATTTCATCTACACGGTTTTCCTCTCCCAAAGCAAAAGATCTCTACTGAGTAGTCATACCCTACCTGATGACATGGGGATGTTGTATTTGTCTGAATGTCGCCTTCGTATGGCTCCCACGTTGGGTACACTGGCTGGGGTGATTACTGAGGGTCCCTGGGTAATCGGGGTGACTGGGGCCGTTGGCGTGGTGGGGGTTTGAGGTAAGCTCTGTGGGGATGTCTCCAACATGTTCTTCGACATGGTGACACTAGACACCAGGTTTAGCTGCAGAGACCCCGAGAGAAGGGCAGGAAAAAGGTAGAGAGACAAGAGAAAAAAGACTTAAAAAGGTTTGACAAATGAGAGTGGATTCGCTTCTACAGCTGTGTTGCCACTAATAAGCCGCAAAAGGAAGCAGCCAATCTCAACTAATTACAGGATGAAATTGTATCATAAGAACTCTAATTAGAGAATGCTGTTAGAGGTTATCTAATAATCTACTGCGCTGCTACTCAGGACTACCTAACTCCTTCTTCCCCTACCAGACTTCAGCCAAAGTGCATTGCCTCAAAGAAAAGCCCTCTGCTGATTATTGACTGCCCCTGTTGTTAAACAGTCCTAGCCCCTCCCCCACACCCCCTACTGAAGCAATAACAGCGGCAACAAGGAAGCACGCACTGGTTTGAACCAATAGGACTTAAGAGGAACTTGCTATTCTGTTGCTGCCAGAAATTTTTTCCCCCCATGGTCCCAAATCTCAGCTGAGAGGCTCCAGCCAGCTGGAAAATTTTACGCTGACCTTTAGTCTCCTTGCTAATTTGGTGGAATGGTAATGACATTACTACATATTCAAACAAAATTGTCTTAATTGCAAATTAGCCGGAGGAGGCTGAAAATTTTCAAATTAAATCTGATTGGAGATGGAGAGAGGGAAATGGAATTTCCTCACTAACAATCATTGGTGGCATGTGTTAACAAATATAATGAAATGTCAAGTTTGCCAATTCCTCTGGAAGTATCATTTTCAATTTATGATTACAGTGTCACTTAATGCTGATGTACCCTGGAAAGTGGGTGTCAGGGTGGAAAAAGGGAAAAAAAAAAGGTGAGAATGTATGCAGGCTGTTTAACAGTGTGCCCTTCCTTATTCCCTCAGAAAGGCCCTGCTCTTCATTATCAAAAACGCATATCACCTCTGCCATATTTACCACACATCTTTTGTCATAAATAGTATCCAATTAGCAAAATTGTTATGCAGACGAACCCATAGGATTTCTCCTATATGTTGAAATGGCATTCATCAGAGCTAAGCTACGGCCCTCTTCATTTTACATACTAATCTATACAACCCAGGAAGAAAACTCATTTTTTTTTCTGTCCTGGTTCTCCAAAAAGTTGCTCCTGAAGTGGCTAAATGGTGAATAATATCCAGCTTTCATATATAATTTTGTAACACCTGCCTTATAAAAATCCCAAATACACTTCTTAAGATAAACCTCTTTTTTTTTTTAAATGGGGAGAAAATGATGTGTACACCATTGATTGATCTTTCTTTGTGGATTTGTTTTACACATTTAGTCAGTAGAGAGATTTGTTAGGGAAACAAAAATTAACATATGCCAGCTAATTGTTCTTCTTTCTTGGGCAGCAGCCAGAAGAAGCACATTAGCAGTCTAATAATAACGACTGGCACCCTGAAGGCACCCCCAAGTGCATCTGTTCTCAATAAACCACAAACTGTTATTCTGTTCCTACTCTAAGCCAGCAGACTGGGCTGGGAATTCTTTGTTACGTACATAAATAAAAGCTGAGATAATGCTACTAAATGCTGCATTTAATACATTTACAAAGCCACTGGTGTAAGCTTCCCCGTGATATGCCAGAGTCTGTCCGTGTGGTTGGAGAAATGAAGAAAGGTCCAGGTGCATCTCTGTGTGTATTTTTTGTTTTGGTTGTACAGTAACACAGGATGGATGCTTAACATTATATTCCCACCATAGCATCCATGTTGCATATCTGCACGTTTTAAAGAAGGAAAACAGAACAACTTCCTCATGCAGCAGAAACCAAGCCACAAGCATTACTTTAAAAATAGTAAGCCAGCATCAAGCTGCAGAGGAAAAAGCCAGAAAAATGTCAAATTGTAGACCAATGGAGTCGCTCTCCCGATGAATGTTCAACAAGATTCTGCATTTACTGAACATATCAAAAGTTATCAAAACAGGGGAAGCACATCCTTTTTATTTTCTATGCAAACCATTCATGTTTACAATGTTCCAGTAACTTACCCTGCATCCTATAATAATGAGCACACCGTGTTTGTAGGCGTGCACTTAGAAACTGATAAAATAGAATTTATTATTAACTAAAGGGAAGCATGTAAAAGCCAGGATGAGCACTTAGGCAGCTCGGCTCATCTGAATATAGTCAAGGTTGGGTGAAACTCATTATTCAGGACTCGCAGCCTTGATAACTTTGATTTTCATCCATCCATAGCATGGCCAAAAGGTACCATTTAATGAAGTACCATTCAGAGAGTAAATGGGGTCATATAATAGACAGTGCGGTTGCACCTTGTGTTCATGTACTGATAGCTGTTAAGGGTGCGGTGATGAACCAACAGAGCTCATTTCTCCTTGGTAATAAATTCATGCTATTAATATTTATCAAATGTGTGGGCCGTCTCAACTGAGCCACTGCACATGAAACCATAAATCTCTACTATCATATCAATTTTGAAGCTTCTTTTGTACAGTGTATAAATTTTAGGGTCTTTTTGAGGGGTGTGAGTATTGACCACTCTTCTTTCAAACCAATTTGAGGCCAGGAGCAGTTTCCCACTTCAGATATCGCTAGTTCCAAGGGGAACTTTAAACTGTGGTCTCATTTTAAATCGCTCATCTAAGATTCTGTATTAATTGCCCACCATCAAACGCAATTAGCAATTCTTTCATGTGTGGTTTATGTAATGTAATACTTCAATTACATTATTCATTCAGGTTCTGTTTTGGATTATAGGCTGAAAATTCTTTATTAGTGTAGATGTAACCATGCTGCTGGAGTTTTAAAAAATTTACTGATTGAATAATTAATTGGAAAAGAACAAGCTGCAGATTCCTGATGGATTTATGAGACAATTATTCTGTCTTCTGATTATCTACATTATACTATAGAAGATATGAGGGGAAAAATTCTTACTGAAAAGAAAGTCATAAATACTGTATCAAAAGATTCCCAAAAGTTTATTTTTAAAATTAAAAATGCAGGCATTCTATAGTTTAAAATGTCATATGTCAGATTCGCAGAGAGACCCTTCTCTTTCTTTCTATGTTTATGGTGCTATACACCATATGGTTCAAAGGAAAAGCTACAGTGCCTTTGCAGAAATGCCTCAGAAGAGTTTAAATAAATACAACATCTATGCAAAAAAGGCATATTTTGAATCATATTAATGAACGGGAGATGCAGAGACACTAACGGAAAAAAAATCAGACAATGTGCTCTGTCTTCTGTTTCCTCCCCTAATACAAAACCAAGTGTTCTTTTCATAGTCAGAGCAGTGCAGGGAGAAACAAGGTAGCAATCCCTAACCATCAGGCTCGGCAAGGCCCTTAGTGAAAAATACCCCACGAACTTTCATTAGAGTCACTCGGTTGAGTATTGAAGTTTCTGTGCAAACATCAGGTAGGAGAGAGAACAGTACATCCATTTTCATAGTCTATGTATCTATATTATCAGGTAGAGCTTAGGTATCACATTTTTGAGAGACGCGGTAGTGTTTTTCTATAAGGGATCATTATCCCTTGGGGATAAGCTCTTTAAGTTCACATGGTGGGTCCTATACAGCAAAACACCCCAACGTGCAGAATGCATCCTAACTGAAATAACCATCAACAAAATGAGACAAAACTGGCCACAAAATGCTAAGATACTTCTGAGAAAACATTTGATAACGTAAAAAAAAAAAAATAAATCTATTCATCTGTCTCTTGTGATTGATCTGAGTCTTCTGGGTCCAGCCCATAGAGCACACACCTTTCTATTTTCGATTGGTACTGATCCTGCTTCTTAGGGGGGAGGAGGGGAGGGCTCAAAGTCCGTCTCCCTTTAATATCTGTAAACCTATCACAGAAAGATATTCCCCCTGGCTTCGGCCGAGAGACGGTGATTTGCGCACTGATGGGTGTACTTTGTTTAGTGTCACCCACAGTGTAGATTGGATGGATTTTGTAAAAGATAGCATTACTTTAGGAGAAACATACAATTTGACAAGCAATTGCATTTTACTTTCGTCTTATTGCTGCGGTTTTCATCACAGTCATTGTTTTCTAACTGTCCCTAAATGGCTCATTTTCTTAGTCTGTTACATCAGTACAGCTATTTACTGTTTATAAAGCAATATGCACTTACAGGTTTGGGAGATGGTTTGGGCTCTGAGGGTCGCATGTGCAAGTGGGTCATCATCGCCTGAAGACGTTCGCGTTCCTTAGAAAGCTGTTAAGAAAGAGTGAGATCAGAGGCGTCTCAGAAATGACTGATCCGGCTATTTTATTGCAGTGATACATCTTATCATTGAGCTTGTCTTCCCAGTAATGATTCCTGCATATAAAAGCCTGGGATGAGGAACTTAGCAGGGAGGAAACACAACTTTAGCTAGAGGAGGAGAAAACTTTTTGTAGCTTTTCTTATGGTAAAGGTCAGGGAAAACAAATAACACTTCATCTTTTTGTCAATAAGAGAATTGAGGTCACAGTTGCCCCCGACAGTAACAAGTTGCTGAAGCCGTAAATTAGAAGGCTCATGGTGTCTCTTTAAAGTCCTGTGGACACTGTTAGCAATGGACTAGGGCCGACAGCTGTGAAGGGGTGAAGGGTTCTCAAAGCGAAGTGCCTGCCAGGATTGTCTACAGGCTTCATGCATTCCCAGCGAGGTCCAGTTAGTGCCCCCTGCAATCTGCCATCATCAATCTAATTCAATAGAGTGACAGAGACCAGGCAGTGTGAGACGCTGAACTCTGGCACCGAGTCTGCATCTACACTTGCACTGGGTCTCATTACAACTGACGGACCTCACTTTTCCATCAGTCAGACGCAGGAGAGGGAGAGAGAGAGAGAGAGAGAGAGAGAGAGAGAGAGAGAGAGAGAGAGAGAGAATTGGTCACAGTGTATACAGTATCATCAGCTGACCTCTTATGCTTTAGTCTACATTTTCGCAACAGTAAACAGATCTATGTAGCCAAAGCTTTCCCTGCCACAACGACATACTACATTAGAACACACCCTCCTTTTCTTCTTTGTTTTCTTTTTTTCTTTCTTTTCTTTTTTTTTTTCTTTTTGGTTTTTTGAGACAGGGTTTCTCGGTGCAGTCCGGGCTGTCCTGGAATGCACTCTGTAGACCAGGCTGGCCTTGAACTCAGAAATCTGCCTGCCTCTGCCTTCCAAGTGCTGGGATTAAAGACGTGTGCCACCAAGCCCAGCTAGAACACACCCTCCTTTATCCTTTATTTCCCAACTTAAATGCTTTCCATTCTCTGAAAAAAAGGCACAGCATGCCTTTGGGCAACAGGATAAGGTGTAGTAAAGAGGATAAAAACCAAGCTAAATGTCTAATTAAACAAGACAAAAAGTTAGTTTGGGGAAAAAAAAAACTTAAAGATGACCTATGAGAGGAGGCTTTAAAGGAGTGCCAAATCCGGAAAAAAAACTAAACTCTGGGGTGTGTCATCATCATTGCTTTCTGAGGTCTTACAATTTCTGTTTGTTTGTCTGTTTATTTGAACAAAACTCTGCTTTATTTTTACATTTGAAAAAAAACCCCACAACTTTGAAATTGTTTTTACAGTATATATAACATGGCATGTACACTGTTCATCACTGTGTTAACCAAAGACAAATTAAGTGTTGTAGGTCTCGGATTCTAAATACAGTGCAGACAGATATCCAGCTATTCTTCAGTTCAGTCACACTATTATAAAAAAAAAAAAAAAGTGGCCCTGTGGTTATACTGTTCAATCCTGTGGTACAGGGAAATCCAGATTAGCTTATATAAAAACTGTCTGTGCAACAATGTCATAACTTATGGGATTTTATATCTACTGGAGCTACAATAGCAGGACTATAGATTGGAAGTCTGAGGATATCTGAATATATACAATAGGACCTGGAGTTTACATAGGTCCAATTGATATAGAAAGTATAGAAATCTACCCTGTTATCAATTGTTAAAATTTAGGTTAAAAATAACATTAGTTCCATGTCTTCGAAGAGGTATTATAGTGTTGTCAAGACAATGTGACGCAGCCGGGAAGATCCAACCAGCTGCACAGTCCTCGGGCTAGCACAGCAGAGCTCTGAGAAGGGCGCACATCCAGGGAGCACGTGACCAACCTGTATTTCTAATTGCTGCACCACTTGCATCTGCACTCGACACTGGGCGGTGCTTCTGTCATCCAACGCATGCTCGTTGTTAAGGTGCCTGTAACACACAAGACATGGAGCGGAGTGAGAAGGGATGCTGGCCCAGCAATATGGGCCTGACTCCGTGGGTGCTACCTCTCGAGGGCACTTGTAGATTCCTCTGCAGTGGCAGAGATGAATGCCTGGAAGCCACAGAGAAAGAAGGCAGACGGGCTTCGGTGTTTAGTGATAAGCATTTGTGTGATACCAAAAGGCTCTTCAATTAGCAGAAAATATCATTGTCTCTAAGCTTATGTTGTTACAGAAACATTTCTCCATCCTCTTACGAAGCACAAATAGAAGTCATGTGTATTAATTCCCAAACTTTGTATCAGCATCTGCTTTGTAAAACCTAGTGTGTGTGTGTGTGTGTGTGTGTGTGTGTGTCTGTGTGTGTGTGACAGGGAAAGAGGCAATTCTCTACTTCATTTGTATTAAAAAGATTGTATGTTGATTTTTAGTGAGAAATATCTTATACCTGGATGTGTTGTGAATTATGCAAGGGTTGTGGAGTTTTCCATAGAAATATCCATGCCTACAATTAATGGTAGTGTTCTATTACTAATACATAATATATACTGAAGATTCAGAGTAATAAGTTTGCTTTTATAAATAGTTCTAATTGGGATGTATTTATGACATACATAAACACAGTGAAAAGAGACAACCTAAAAATGCAACTCTAATCTTCACATGTGTTATTATATACAAGGGCCGAAAATGTTTCCAATACATGGCATCTTGTTGAACCAAAAGAAAACTAATATAGCAGCACTTTAAATTAGCATGAAAATATCCAATAACTTTTGTTTTGTAATTGATATTATTTATTTGATGTCTTCTCAATTTAAAAAAGTAATTTTCAGGTAATTCAGTTCCTTTTGGTATGTCTACTTAACCAATAGGTGAATGAAGACAGCAATTTCATAGATACTGAAAGGGAAAAGGTTTACTGAACATAACACATAATTGGGAATTCATATATTTACCTATATATATTTCAATATCACTTAAAATATCTCTAAAGCTTTTTTTTTTTTTGTAATTCGGAACAGGATGAATTCAAGAAATAACTATGTTCCCTTTTTTACCTATGCTTACTGAAGTATATAAAGCAGAAAATAGTGCATAGACAGATGCACGTGCAATTCGATATGACTCAAAGCTAATTTGTAAACAAGTGGATTATCGGTTAGTAGATCTAGATTTGGCCATCAGAAACCTTTGTTCCTTTCCACTCCAACTTGGATAAATTAGGCCAGTTTGTTTTAACACCTTCCCACTGATTATAGCAACAAAACCTCCATGTATCTTGCTATAATTGCCAGGCTTGGCTGATGATAAACTGGGAACCAAAACAGTGAGGTGGATCAGGTCAAGGTAGAGTTGTGTGACCAGAGCACATGAGAGGTTCTTCCCACTCCTCCTGTCTGCTCTGGCTCAGCTCCAGCAGGATCTGCTGGAGACCTGGCTGTAATGAGGGCGAGGATCATTCAAGGTCTCTGAGAAGAAGGCACCGAGTGCCAGAGTACGCCAGGCTTAGTGGGTGGTGTAAAATGTCACTAATTTTTAATAAACAAGACAGCATTAAATGATTATTCAAGATTTCCCCCCAAATTTTAATGAACAGCAACGCAATGTCCTGGTAACATTAACACAATAATTTGTTGCATCCCTATAGTTTGGTATTGTTGTATTTTTGTGAGATTCTTTTTTTTTTTTCCACCAGGAACTCTTAGGGAAAATACACATAATTTATCCTGCAATCAGCCTAAAAGATGCATATTTTTAAAAGGCTATACATAAAGATTAGGATATAAATAGAGTTCGGGAGATAAACAGATGATGCAGTTTTACCTGAAAAGGTATATTCAGTATAACACATATATGTATTTTTTTTTGCACAAAACCACTTTTAAAAAATTTTTTTATACTTGTTTACTTCTTAGTGATAATTATCTTATATTGAAACAACTTTTAAAAAAGTACAATATGTTTGCATTATATTCTTGGGTCTTAGAGACCTATTCAATTTATCTCTGCAGCTTTTATTAGAATAGAGACTGGAGACTACAATAATAGTCAATGAGGTTTTGTCTTGATTGAATTTTTCAGTGGAACACAAAAGAACCTTGCCATTAAAATAGTCCTTTATTCTCCTGTATGAAGGCGAAAGGTTTTTAAAGTGTTGTGATGTTCAGTAATGAGCCTCTATCTAAATTATCATTGGTGACAAACTCACAAAGCACTTTCCGAGGACACATAGTTATGAAATGCCACGGCTGCCACTTTCTTTCCTGTAATTATAGGCTAGCTTGCAGCCCCTCAATGATCATTTATAGAACAGCCTCCAGTGGATTACTGAGAACTTGAAAAACACATACATACCTCTGCCACATCTCCCTTATCCTTTCCCTGCTATTGTTTACCAGTGATATGTAAAATAATGGCGCCTATTCATTCCCACTACTTAATTATGCCAATCAAAGTACAGAAATAGTGTAGGATATAAATACAAATCAATAAGATCAAATAAATAGGCTAAGTATTAACATTAAATTATGAATTTATGTATTTGTGACTATTTTGTGCTCAAATTATTCTCTTTTATGCTTTTATAACCATCTCAGGTACTACATATTGCTGTTCAAAAATTCTCTATGATTTATAAATCAAGGATGAGATAATGCTGAAAAATGAGAGGATTGGTAGATTTTTGCAGTCAGTGCCTAATTGCTGTTTCAAAATGCATATGCAAAGGGACATTTCATTAATCATTTAATCATGTCCCTTGCAGGAAGTTGGAACTAATGTTGCCAATACCCTTTTTATATGAATTCTCCATGATACCATCTTACGCGTTTGATATATTGCCTATGTCATAAATTATGGGTCCTTACAAAGGACCAAGTGGGATTGTTATCCCAGAAGATGCTTGTTAGAAATCCTTTATTAACTTTCTTGTTTTACTTATTGCTAGTTCCATTTCACAGCTTCATACTAGCCCCCAATAATGCTTTCTAGTGGCAAAGGTCTGTAAATTACCCAGGCAATCACTAACACCATTTCACAGGCCTGTTCTACGTCTACTGGTCTGCTAACAAGGCGATTACACACAAATTACTGAATGCCTATGAAATATTTAAATGCATTCTACTCTACTATGCATTAATAAGAGCAAAGCAAGCTCTGGAATTCTGGTTAGCTCCAGTCCCTAATGTCCCCTAATGAGCCTCTTACGGAGACTGCAGTTCAAACAGAGAGGTGAGGAAAAAATGCAAAGGGGGCCTTCAGAAAGGCAGCGCAGAGCAAACATCGTGGGAGCCACTTCTAATTTATGGGTCACTTTATAGCTATATTGATTTTTGTTTTCAAAATGGAATAAATGATGTGGTCGACTGACGTGCTTTCAGAACTGAATTGGATCTGTGTGCTAGGTAGGTAGTGTGACTACAGAAAAAGAAAAAAACCAAAACAAAAAACAAACAAGCCATAAACAGTCAGCCAAAGTCTTTCTAAAAAACAATTAAGCAAATATTTCAGGAACACAGAAAGTATGGGGGGGTCATCTTTCAAATTTATTTGTTTAATGCGCAATTCCCTTCCATGAAGCTTTTATGGCTGTGGATGCATGTGGATGCTTCAACTATACACACTGCTGATTAGCAATTCAATTTTAACCTCTAGATTTTTTTCAAATTCATTTAAAGCTATAGTATTTTATAAGCTGGAAAAAAGGGGGGATGTGCTTAGATCCAATTGTCTCAGAGACTGTTCCAACAAAATGTTTCAGTTGCACATCACTGGGAGTTGATTTATTTTGCATCAAGCTTTTTATGTTTAAGCACTGACAGGAGTTTAAATACAAAATGTTAGCTGTCACTATTCATTTAGCTGATTACGTGAGATGCCTTAGTTTTGAAAGATATGGGCACTGTCACCAAAAGAAACAACAGTCTGACAAGTTCAAAGAATGCCTCCTTGAGGTCATAATTTTGTAGCCACGCTGCCTAGTGAAAGACAAAGAAAGAGACAATTCCCACTAAGTAAGACCATAAATTGTAGAGTAGTCAGCTGCAAGAGAAAGAAAACAAATTTTCACTAAAGAAATGAATAGGTTTCCGCTGCTTTTTCTGTTGCTCATTCTGCAGTATCAAGCCTTAAAGGACCAATCACTAACAGGCTCCATTCGTTCATTTTCATTGTTTAATTAATCTTTGGAATGCTCGTAGGTGTATAGACATTTTAAAGAACACTGCCCATTGTGGCTTTTGCAAAGGACAGCACTTCTGGTGCTGCGCCTCTCCTTTTTGGAGATCACCTGTGTGAGCAAGTTCAAGAACACTTGTCCGCTGACTGGAATGTTACACTCTACATCTTTGGGCTTAAACTCTGAAAGTCAATACATCTATATTCAAACTGACTTTGGTGCAATGGAATGGTAATTAATTCTGCAGTCAAACTACACTAAAGTTTTGTCAGATGTGATTACACTTTGACATTTAAAAGACAGTAATGAAGAAGTAGTACTAAATGCTTTTAGTGATCTGGCGAGTGCCTCAATTACTGGTCAGAAAAAAAAAGTGGTTAAATTCTGTCAATTCTCACTTTTTAGTAAAGTTGAAAATTTTTCTCCTGGAGAATGTTAGCTTGGACTTTGTCTTTTATCTTTGTTCTCTTCTATTACTGTCAGAATTTCTGTTTAAATGTTCATTCTTATTCAGTATGAAACTGGACCCCCCCCCCACTTGTTAGTTAATGTGTAGGTAAAATTAAATTCCTGCAAACGAGAACATGGCGCCCAGAAGCCTAAAGACACATATGGTGCTGAGTCAACTTTTTCTTGAATAAATGAAGTACTTCATTAATAAAATATTTTATTTCTTTTCAAATTGCTCACATATCTTTAAGAAAAAGATAATACCGATTCAGGAGATATGTCAAATTAATTTTTCATTTCAGTGTAGTATATTGGCATTAAGTAGAAACAATTTATCTCAGGTTTTTGAATTAGAAAATTTAAAGCATATACTACCAAAAATGAGGTAGAAGGAAGGCCGTGGACCCTTACTGTCAGTACTCTGTTAGCCCCATAAAGCGAATGGATAGACAGTGGATAGAAAAACTGTCAGTCTTTGAAACTGGGACTGATATGTAACTGAAGGGAAATGATTTTTAAATGATAATTTCTCCAGTTAAAAACAAACAAACACCAGTGTGACTATAAGAAAAGAGCTTGGAGAGTAAAATGAGAGAGTTCGTAGTCATTCACTTGTTAGTGATACAAATCAAATATCTTTGATGTGTGAGAAATGGTCTTCATGTGTCTTAAAGGCATACTGGACTGGAGAGATGGCTCAGTGGTTAAGAACACTGACTGCTCTTCCAGAGGTCCTGAGTTCAAATTCCAGCAACCACATGGTGGTTCACAGCTATCTGTAGCAGGATCCCTTTTCTACTGTGTATCTGAAGGAAGCCATATGAAAAGAGAAAAATGTAGTTTCCCTCAGAAAATGAGCCAGACTTGACTTTAAGAATATTTTAGAGAAAGGAAATACCTACTAAGCAGGTAGTTTCATAAATTCAGTTATGATTTCTAGGACATAAGAATCAGTCACCCTAGAAAGAAGCACACTGACTGCAGATGCACCATAATGATGGAGGTAAAAATTATCAAATTATCGCTAAAATAATTTACATTTCTAGATTTTTTTAGCCTTTTTTTGGAAGTAGAAACTGCAGCAAAGATACCTCACATCTTTCAAATACCCCCCCTTTTTTTGCACGAATAGTATTATAAATGTCACACTCAGAAAAGTGGTAGCTCACAGTTGGTTTGGTGCACCAGACACGTAAATTTTCATTTAAGCCCATTTCTAAAGAGCCATTGTGATCTGTGAAGCAAATTTTCTCTTAATTGGTCTGAAACTATATATGAAATCTTCATGGAAGTCTTCCTGTAATCATTTATAAAGGTATTCTGATGCCAAGTGCCTGCCTCGTTGTTAGGGTGCTTCGGCTCTGTACTCTGCAGTCGGTCTGCCATTTGTAAACACATCTTTTTGATGTTTCTGCCAACATCCTGGCAACAAAGCAGTGCAATTTCAAATGAGCTAATTAACTTAATTGTTGATGAAGCATGAAACAGTTCATTCACCCTGTTAGCTGCACCATGACAACACGAGAGGCTGAGGCTGCGAAGACACTCATCTTCATAAACCTGTCTGCAGCTCCGTGGTCAGAGCTTCCCGGGACCAATACTGTGAGCAGAAAATCGTCCATGAGACGGGGACATTCCCATCTGCAGGGCAACCCCTCAAGGGGCCTTGAAACTAAACTATTGTAGGGAGATGTAATGGATGCGCCAGGTTTGATTTTATGCTGGAGAAATTGTATAATCCACCGTCGGGATACACCACCCTAAACGGCAAAGGCGACAGTGTGAGCGCCATGTGGCCGCTGCGTTACATGTTCGCCATGGCACTGACTCTCATTTTAGATCCTTGTTATTAAATGCCTTTGCTGAAAGTGGATATACAGAATCTGCCCCCTTTAAAGAGACCTACGGATATGTCTATTTTATTTCATTTGGGTAAACTGTGTGCTTATTCAAATACTACATGAAATGTTTATTAAACATTTCAATTTCAAAAAAAAATTTTTTTTTCATCTTCCAGAGAATGCCCTTCCACAAACCTGTTTCATAGTGATTGAAATCACCGTCATGGCAGGCTCATTTTTCCACCGGTTCGAGGCCTTCCAAACAATTTGCAAAACACTTTCATAAAAAAGACGAATATGACTTATGAACCTTTTTAGCCCGATTTTACCAATCCACTTGTTGGAACTGAAAACTGATCGTCTTCTAGGGTGAATCATCTTTGCGTCCCTGGGTGAATCATCTTTGCGTCCCTCCTCCGGTTGCTGTTGGTTTTACAGCGGCGTGCCAAAATTCCCCATGTAACCTGTTTCCCCTTCCCCAAGAACAGTTAGAACCTACTTCAAAAACTGTCCAAAGTCTTCACATATGCTTTCACAGCCTGGCCACTTGCAGACTCCATGGCCGTACAGAGTGTGGGAGGCCCCAGTCTCCTCGTGTGACGAGCTGCAGCGAGAGAACACCACGTCAGATTCATCTCAGAAAGCCATAATCGTTGCAGGCTGCTAGCGCCTGTCAGGTTACGATCAGTGACAAACAGGTCAAAACAGGTCAATTCAGCTCAGTGCAGTCAGAAAAATTTAATCGTTCTATTGAATAGTTCAACTGCCAAGGCTAGATGATGTTCCAATTAGAGGAGAAATAGAGCCAAAGATGACTGTTAATAAAGGACGAAAGACTAAGAGGACTCTATAATATCATATGCTAATCCTGCCATATGACCCAACTGTAACATTTTACCTCTAAATAAAAAAAAATATGTATATGTAGCTTTATATTGTGGAGTGGGAAAAATTTATTTTAATGAAAGCTATATGAAAGTCATCATAATATTTTTGAAATACTTCAAAATGCAGTATGAACAGTGGGATCAATTAAGCAGATATTCATGTGCAAACCATATCTATACATACACACACACACACACACACACACACGCATACGCATGCACGCGCGCACAGGCATGCACGCACATCCCCCCCCCCCGCCACCCCCCCACATTCCTAGTAGCTACAGTTGATTTGAAAAAAATCTTGCTTTGGAACAGTATTTATTAGCAATATCCTTACATAATTATGGTAAGTCTTTAATAAGTGGGTATTATATCTGTTAGAGAGATTCTACGAAAACTAACATATTTCTGAAGTATATAATCATCAAATTAATCTCAATTAAAACAACAGCATGATGGCATTCAGAAGCATAACATTCTGTAATAAAAACTAAGATGAAAATTCACATATGCTCAGATAACGGCCAGGAACACTGCCATGCTTTGGTCTTCTATTTTAAACAGTGCTTTAATTAGTTTTATGTTTCTTTAAAAAAAAAAAAAGACTATGGCTACATATTTTCCCCAGCTAGACAAATATTTTATTACATGACAATGCCATCAATCCACTACATGTTCTTTTGGGAACAGAGTAGTTCGTGTGTGTAACCATTTCACTATAAAATTCTGTACCTAATCTTCAGGTTTTAAAAATCAAAGTTTCATTTATAGGAATTCTTAGATTATACACTTTATGTAAATTATTTGACAAGATCTGACTTGGAAGTGATATGCGTAAACAAGTGAAATTAAGTTATGAAATATAGCTGGATATTTCTTACGGAAACACAGTTTAAAAAAGAAGAAAGAACTCTAGGCTAAAACATTAAGGTGGGAAGTTATCTCACACAATGTAATATTGGCAACAAAAATCCAATGACTTTCCTATATACATTCCCAGTTAAATTTATTAAAAAAAAAACTATCAAAGTATATTCATTTCAATATATCCACTAATCTACTTTGGGCAAAACCACTTTCAAATTCCAAATAATTAAAAACGTGTGCATAATAGGCATTTTTTTCTTAGTTCACATTTCAAGTGTGTCCTTAGAAATTAGAAAGTAGTTGAACATTACGTAATCAAGAATATAGATGACCAGAGTTGCTTTTGGATTGTTGTGGCATGTGGGGTTAGGAGTGTTTTCATAACTGGAGTTAATTCATGATATGTTATTTATCAAATTGTGTCAATATAATCATTCCTTGTACATTCATGGAAAACTTAATTTCTTTAGGCATGCTCTCCATTTATATCTAGTATACTGGTGGCATTTGCAGTCATTTTATAGCTTTAAAGACTAAAAGGTCAACAATAATGATTTCTCCTTCCCTTGCTCTAAATACAGTTTTTGTCCCTGTCCATTTTCAGCTTGTCGACGGTGGAAATAAAATACGGGAGTAAGTGGAGACTTACCTGTCCCGCCTTGCATTCAGAACTGAAGACTGCCCATTCACCATGGAATGATGTGTGATTGGTGGTGATGCTTTGGAAGTGGTGGAGGAGGTAGTCGAGGAGGAATTGTTGGTTGTGAGGTCTAGCCCTCCATGCTTAATGCCATTGTCTTCCATACTGTGGACCCCAGTCACTTCTTTCCATAGTTGCTGAATCTCAGCAGGACTTAAGCCAGCTGTAAAATGAAAGACCGTCCCACTGATATAACAAGGTAACATAATCACGGGTTTCAGAAAGGATGACCAACATCCACAACACGAATACATGATAAAAATACTCTTCGACCACCAATACCAAAGTTTTTTTTTTTTTTAATCCCAAACAACACGTTATTTATTTTAAAACAACAATTTGAAAACAGTACTGAGGAGAACAGGTTTGGGAAATATATGATTGATAAAAAAATAAATCTACTTATCTTCTATTTATAAATTAGATATCAGAACTTGATTAGTATTATTAATGAGGAGGTGAAAGACATTTTATAAATAATATACTAAAAGGGATAAAAGCAAAAAAAATTTACAAACAGATCAAAACAAAATAACACTCAATGAAAGAGGGGAGAGGAGAGAGAGAAAGAGGTGGGGAGGGAGAGAAAGAGGTGGGGAGGGAGGGAGGAGGGAGAGAGAGAGAGAGAGAGAGAGAGAGAGAGAGAGAAGAGGACGGAGAGAGGGAAGAGATACGCAGTTACTACTGGTTGATAAGAAACTCAACTTTTCATTTTAAACAACTACTTGGTTCCAATTCTTCGTGTTTACCTGGCAAACAAGAGTGAGACCAGCGAGCTTGGTAGGGTCTTTTGATTTTGATTATTATTTTGAAGAAATATTGTGAAGTATCTTAATTTTTTTAAAAAAATAATGCTTGCATGCATTGTCTGTGCTCACAAAACTTACACACATTAAAATTGCAATTTAAATTTAGGCTACCCATTCCTAACCCAATGCTATCTCTAACTGATAACCACTTGCAAATGAAAAATTAATTTTCTGAAAGGAACTTCCACAGGGGAAACAAACCAGTCTTAAGGGCAGGCCATATGCCTAGCAGTAGATTGCTGAATGAACTCAATTGCATCTTTGGGGGTTCTTTGTCTCATAAGGATGTGTCAGGTCATCTTCTGTGTCTATCTATCATGGGTTTTGTGTTTTTATTGGGATTCCTGTGTGTGAATGTGTATCCAACTATTTTCATTTCTTGTACTTTGTCTTTAGATCTTTTTCTTCTATTTGTTTGCTTGGTCCCAGTCTGATTTTTTTTAATCTTATTTTTCTTTCTTTTCTTTTATTAATAATCCTTAGATGCTCGTTTGTTTTTCTAATCAGAAGCAGAAAGTTTGGAGATGTGTAAGGGAGGAGGACAGAGGAGTTGGGGGGAGCTTGAGGGGAGAACCATAATCAAAATATATTATATTAAAAATACTTCAGGTAAAGTTACGAATAAATATAAATAAATAAATAAATAAATAAATAAATAAATAAATGAATGAATCTAGGTAGACCGACTTGAATGAATTTACTCGTGAAATACTTTATTATTAAAATATCAAAGTGACTAAATAAAATTCTAATAGAACAAATGGAGCTGTAATTTTAATTGCTGTCATTTATTGAATACATAATATATTCTGAAGCTTTAGCAAATGGTTTATATTCCTGAATCCAGTGACCCTCACTGGAGGTCAAGACTCAGAATGTACAGGTAAGCACAGGGTCCACCTTCCAATGGCCCTTAGCTCTAAACTCTGTGCCTTGTGGCACCATGTGGTGCTAACTCTAAAATTATACACAGATGCCTGGATCAACTAGCAGCTCGACCAAAGAACAGCAACTCCAGTAGCTGTGGTGATGGCCATCTGTCAAACGAGGTTCAGGAAAGGGTTTTCTGGGTCAGGAAGGAACACTAGAGCTAGAAAACAGAGAATGCAGGGGAGGGGAGTGAGCGCTCTTCTCTACAGAGAGTGATAAACAGCCACTAGCCAGAATTCTCACTGGTCCAGCTGTAACTCTGCCAAATTATACTTTGTGGTGGTAACGCTAAATTGCCATGCATATGACAATTTCAGATATTGTTAGTTTACCCAAAGCTATCATTTAGTAATTTTGTATCCTTAATACTTTAAGGAACGATCTGAGATAATAAAATAGACAGGATAACGCTGGCTTTCTAAAGCCATTTTAGAATAACTATTTTTTTCTGTTAAGAAATGTGTTTTTCTACATATAATGGTATATATCTTCTTTGTTGTAGAGAAAACCATTTCATATAAAAATTATTAACTGTCACTTTAGTGGTAGCATTGACTTGGAGTCATGAATCTTTTCTGACCATAACTTTTTAGGGCCTGCCTGAGTCTGGAGGGTGTCCTCATAGCAGATTCCCCCAATGCAAAGCCCTTTCCTTCTTTGCATCTACATATCTTCAGTATCCCAAACCGTCTCCTCCCTTTCCCATCTCCTAACTGTAGCCTGGACAGCTGTGAGAGCTTCATGGTGTCTTCCCTCTTCCACCTGACTTGAATGATGTGATTTGCTCTTCATACAGAAGACATGAATGATCTATTTCAAGGTAAATCAAGTCATGTCCATTCTCAGGCAAAGCCCCTAAGAGACTTTTCCAACACTTAGATAGTAAGCAAAACCACGCCAAACAAACAAACGAAAGCCCAGCCCTTGCTGTGACCCCACTGCACGGCACTTCTTTTGTCTCTTGCCTGGTCTCAGCTACCATCTTGTCCACTTTTCTTTGCAGCTACCGGGTGCTTCCATTCTACTGCAAACATTCACGTGTGTTCTGGCCGCTTCTCTGGCTACTATCATAGTCACAGCTACTCTCACTAGGGAGCTGCCCAAGGTTTTCTCCATCCCTTTTCCTTTTTTTTTTTTTCCGAGACAGGGTTTCTCTGTATAGCCCTGGCTGTCCTGGAACTCACTCTGTAGACCACCAGGCTGGCCTCGAACTCACAAATCTGCCTGCCTCTGCCTCCCAAGTGTTCGGACTAAAGGCATGCACCACCACTGCCCGGCTCTCTGTCCCTTTCCTTAGACAACTTGAAAATCACCCCCCACATCCCTGTCCTGAGAAGTCGTTGGCCATAGCAGCCACCAATATCCTCCTTCTTGTTCTCCCTCGTTTCTTGACTATCAAGGCTGCTTTTACTTACAGAATCTTAGCAAAGCTTCAGCAATTACACAAAGACTGCTCTGTTAATGGAGCTATGGCTCTTACTGTCTGTCTCTCCCTCTTGATCTTTTTCTTCTTTTTCAAAAATGTCATGCTTCAAAAGTTTGTCTGACAAACTTTTGCTGTCATGCCCCAGTGCCTTGGACAGGGCCTGGTATTTGTTCAATAAATACAGTTGTTCTCTTTGTCTGCAATGGAGTAATACAGTTCTTGAAGACCTGTTGATTGTAACATTGAAGTTTGGTTTGCCGTTAATGAAGATCTTATATGCAAAGAGTTACATATGGTACTAATGATACATGATATACTTACTATGAAAATACTTTGAAAGACTACAGCAGTTAGTGATGTTACTAATACTTAGTTTATGTGCTTTGTTGATAATCTGGTCAATACAAGTATTCACTTGCCTTTGAATGATTTTTCATATAAGTTTTTGTATACTATTCTTTGGATAGATCTCAGTGATGTCCTTGTGCCATAAAAAGGTATAATGGGCTAGGTCCTTAGTAGGACTTCAAAAAGATTTTATGACTAACCTGCTTACCATTAAGGCACTGGTTCTTAGTTAAATATAGAAAAAACTATGGTTTTTCAATCATTAGAAATGGTAGAGGAAAATATAAGAAATGGTAGTTACCCAATGAACGGGTACATTACCATAGTGTCAGTATACTTAAACAGTTCCTCACACATGCTGATCACAGCTCAGAGCAGAACCATAGGTCTGGAGGCAGGAATAAGTTTCACAGTGATTCCAGAGTCCAGAGACTAAGGGTGAATTTCAACATAGAAACTATTACCTCACATTTGAGACAAAATTTTCCAGCAATCAATTGCTTAACCCCTTTTTAATAGGCACAAAACAATGTATGATTATTAAGCCACAGGCCAGTTAATTTGTATAGTTGAGAATGTTTTATGAGTTTGGAACTCTTAAGGTTATTTTTCCAACTATAACATGAAGTTCTGTTAGATTCATCATCTTCTAAGATAGATATTTTGAGTGTTCTAGAACTTTGTAATACGATATGAGTGAAAAAAAAATGAAATGTCCAGAAACAAAAGGAAAACTGGAGTCAGTTTTTATTTCAATATTTTTTTGTAAATATTTGAAAAAATGATAAACTCATGCTGAAATAATATTAGTTAAGGTTAATACTTTAGAGCTATAATTAATCTGTACCCTATGTTGCCAAACACAATTCTTTGTTTTTTGTTTATTTCTTGCTTTTTAAAAATTTGATATTACCATGTGAACTTGCTAGGTCTTTCAGATCTTGCATGTTCTAAACCCAGCTTCCTGTTGCATACTTGTCTTCTGCTAAAACATGCCCCCAGTAGCATTCCCCATCCACTAAAACAGACACCACAAGCACCCACTCTTCTATGCACTTACTGGTCTAAGAACACCTGAAGGAAATTAATACACAATATCTTAAACCATGTTTACTAGATTTTAGAATGGCTAGGAATAACACTGGTGGTGTGAGGCACTGGGCCCCACAGTAGACATGGCTGAACACTATGGCATAGATTACTTAAATGACTGCAAACCTGGTACCAGGAGGAGGGTCTCATTCTTAGGTCATTTCCTACATGAGTGCTTCTTTTTGGGGGGGGGCGGGGGAAACCCTGGCTGTCCTGGAACTCACTCTGTAGACCAGGCTGGCCTCAAACTCAGAAATCCACCTGCCTCTGCCTCCCAAGTGCTAGGATTAAAGGCGTGAGCCACCACTGCCCAGTTACACGAGTGCTTCTTAGCACTTCTTTTCTGGCCCTGTTCTCTCTACTACATTGTCTGTTCTCTTCACTCAGAAGAGATTTTTAATGAGCTAGAGCATCAGTGTACTGGCAAACATAGTCTAGGGAGCAATGGGTTAGAATATTAAAGAATAATAATCAACTCATTCAGTGAAGATGATTCAATTTCTCTGAACCTATGTCAAAGACAGACGTTCTAAACCCTCTACCAAGCATGGGACTTTAGCTGTCCACGGCATCAAAACACTGGGCAGTGTCCTTCTCCCTTGAACATGATGGCTTGAACCTGGTTCTTATTCACTGCTCTACTTGGGAATAAACATTGGGGAAATGTTTCCTCAAGATTCAAGTCAATAAGAGACGAATCACTAAGTGAGCAGCAGGTCATGTGGCAGAAAAGACAATTTAATCAGGATCCTTTGATCCTTTCCTCCGAGTTTATGAAGTAAATACAGGGCACCAAGAACTGTGCTAAGGCTTAATTATGATCTCATAATCCATACATATATTTTACAGCTTTGAAGTAAACACACAGTTTTCAGTGGTTGTCCTTATAATTAAATGTTATGCTTATACTTTTTTACATTAAAATAACTGATCCAGTTTTGTCTTTTTAAGAAAATATTTTCCTTTATTTTTCAGAAAAAAAAATTTCATGTTAACTAATTTTTTGAAGTGTGAGGAGATGGCTCAATTGATAAAGGGCATGTCACATGAAGAGGAGAACTTGTGTTTTGATTTTTAATTCCCATGTAAAAAGCTAAGTTACAGGCTAAGGTGATGGCTTAGTGGGTTACACCTGAGTGCTTGCTGTATCAGTGTAAGGACCTAATTTCAAATCTCCAGCATCATTAAAAGCTCAGTGTGGTTACACATGTCTATAAGCCCAGCCACGTGGGAGGTAGAGACTGGAATGGCTAGAGGTTCCTGGTTACTAACATGGCTTCTGGTGAAGCAAAAGATCTATCTCTAGAGAATAGAGGAGATTGATAGTGCACAGTACTAGACATCCACCTCTGGTTTCCAAGTGTGCATATGGGTGCAAACACCCACATGGATACCTACACCTACCCACATGGTGGTGTGTGAGAGAGAACTTCACTGGACAGCCAGCTTAGCAGAATCAGTGAACAATGTGTTCACTGAGCTACCCTGCGTTAAACAAGGAAGACAGAAAGTAATAAAGACACTAACAATAGCCATTTAACCTTTATGTATATGTATGTATAAACGTGCACAAACACATATGCATTCACACCTGCACACACATTCATATACAAAATCATACAGCATGTATATGTATATACATACAAAAATAACTTGTATACATTATGATACGGTGTAAGCCTACTATGAACATCTAATTAATGAGATGTTATTTAATAGTACTTTGCAAATTTCTAGGGTTACACAAAAGTAATAAAAGCAAAGTTTAGTAGAAATATTTGTATCACTCATAAAATAAGACAGGTTGACACCGGGTAGTGGTGGTGGACTGGTGGACACCTCTAATCCTAGCACACAGGAGACAGAGGCACGCAGATCTGTTGGTTCAAGGCCAGCCTGGTCTACAGTGAGGGTTATAGGACTATACAGAGAAATCTTCTCTCAAATAACCAAAACCAACCAGCCAACCAACCAACCAACCAAACAAACAAACAAACAAACAAAAACCCAACAAGTTGACATCAACATTTTGAACTCAGATATTTCTATGATCTGCCCACTTTTCTTTTTAAAGACTTTTTTTTTCTGTGTTGGTCTGTCTGTCCTGTCCTGGAACTTGCTCTGTAGGTCAGGTCTGTCTGTCCTGTCCTGGAACTTGCTCTGTAGGTCAAGTCTGCTGCAGACTCAGAGATCCACCTGCTTCTGCCTCTCTAGTGCTAGGATAAAGTTGTGTGCTACCATATCCAGTTGCACTTTCCACATTTTAATCTTAATATTGACATTTTTTAAAAAAAAGTGTCATACACATATGGCCATAGTAACTGTGTTGGAGAGAAGAATTAATTTAAAAAGAATCAATTCTCTAGCAGTCCTCTCTCCCAGAAAATAGATCAAATGTCTGGAGCATCTTTCAACTATCTAAGTGTTTGCTCAAATTCAGCAAAACAAAATATATTGTTACATCCATTTAAACCACCAGCTAATATAATACTCATCTTTCATATGTGTGTGATCATGGACCCATCAACTATCCACATTTTCTAAATGCCAAACTATACAAACTAAAATACAGATATTCACTTAAGATTAAGACCCAAAGACATATATTTCTACCAAAGGATACAGGCATCTCCCTCTATGTTAAGAGAGAAAAATAAAGTTAGAATAGATAATTTTCCTACTTACAATATATATTGTTACAATATATCTATTACAATATATATTGTTTTGAAGTCTATAACTATCTTTAAGCATTTCAGTCAAGATTAAAAATTTGGTAAGTAGATTATTTCTAAAAAGATTCATGAATTAAATGGAATAAAATCCATCTCAGGCTGGGTTTTTACTTAATCTTGTTAAACATGTGTGATACTGGAGCTCAACAACAGAATCTACTAACCAAAGAGATAAATCTACTTTAATGTAGCACATGCTAGTTTCCTAAACAATTCTACAAGAATTTGAAATGTTATATAATTTAATCTCAATCTTTTCTATTTACATTGTAAAAAATTAAATATACCCAGTAGTTCTCTATTCATTTAATAATTTACAAGATATCTTTCTATGAATAAAGTAAATAACATTTGCAAGCAACCTTTTTTTCTTTTCTTTTTTCGTTGCCTTCCTTATTTCCTTCCTTCCTTCCCTTTTTTGTTTTTTGTTTGTTTGTTTGTTTGTTTGAGATAGGCTGTAACTATATAGTGCTGGTTTAGAATTCACTATGTCCTAGGTTGACTTTGAACTCATAATGATTCACCTCTCTCCACTTCATGAATGGTTGGACTAAAGGTAAGCATGGCAAAATTGATTCTTGAAGGAATACGACAATATTTAAATTTTAATTAACTGAAAGAATATCTGCATATGAAGCTACAAATAAAAAATACCCTGGTATTGGAATCATAATTCTGTATGGTGTGCATTGCTTATATATTTTCTATTGCTGTTATTTTTAAACCTTGGTTTTTATCTGATCATGACCTGAAAAATATATAAACACTGACTAAGCAAAAGAGCCAGGATAGGAGGAGAGGTGAGGTACACAGGTCAAATCTCTGACTTTGGGTGAGAAATGAGCCAAGTACTATCTTCAGCACTTCCTAACTCAGCACAAAGTCAGAAAAAGATTTCATAGTCTTCGTTATCTGACAGCTCACTGCTGCTCAGCTCTCCTAGTTACACCAGGTATCCAGAAATCAAATCAGTGCTGTATACAACCCAGCATTTATTGATCGTTAATCGAAACCTTACATCTTAAATGACTCAACTATCTATAAAATATGTAAAATGGAGTGAGATAAGGCATTCACCCCACATTTCTGCCCATAAACAGCAATATGTTTCAAGACCACTGTATGTTTGAAACTGTGGATAAGTAACAAAACCTATCGTTGTAGTTGATGCTTTTCTCACCTTAACTGTGCTCTTATCACTCATGACTGCTGTGAGTTTTGCACTGTGAGGTGTGATAGGAGAATTACCTATCAGGGTTTCAGAGATAGGACATTCATTATCATAGTAAATCTTAGCAACTTTACAATATGGGTTTAACCATGTATTAGGAGAAGTTTCTGCTTTGTTTTTGTCTGTTTGATGTTTTGTTTTGTTTTGTTTTGTTTTTTAGACAGATGATTCTCTATGTAACCCCCCTGGCTGTCTAGGAACCTTTCTCGACCAGGCTGGTCTCGGATTCACAGAGAGAGAGCCTACCTCTGCCTCCTGAGTGCTGGGATTAATGGCATGTGTGACCATGTAAGACTAAGTTTCAGCTTTTTACTTATAGGGGCAATTTGCAACTTGCCCTTGCCATTATCTAAACCACTAATATCACGTCTCCTCTGTTCTAAGGTTATCAATAATTAAAATAAGGGTATAGGAAACAGAAGTCCTAGGACCCCACAGTAACAGATCTAATAGTGAAGAGACTTAAGTGAGCGGGGAGTGTACACAGTTTGGGCATTATGGCGGGATGCGTGACAGAGATGTGGTCCACATCGCAGTAAGCTGAAAAGGGATGCTGTGAAACTTCATCATACTGCTTCAGATGCCGAACACTCTAAAATCCATTCATTCTTTCTGGAGTTCTCCAGTATTATACTGGAAAGGGGAGGGGAGTCAGTTAACTTTAACTAAAAGCAAGGAAAACTAAATTTTCAATAAAACCACACAATCAACCTATGATTATATTGTGAAGGTTAAAATTTATTTGATGGTAAAAATACTTATAAAAATATAAAGTAATCCAGGTACTGGTGGTACACACCCAGCACACAAGAGGCAGAGGCAAGCAGATCTCTGAGTTCGAGGCTAGCCTGGTTAACATAGTGAGTTCCAGGACAGCCAGGGTTCTTAGAGAAACCCTGCCTCAAAAAACAACAACAGGAATAACAACAACAATAAAAATGTAATTTCACAATGAATAATTTTATTTGGTAAGGGGTAGGCCATGGCATCATTATTTATTATATAGATAAAATATATTAATATTTAATAATTAAATATACTGCATAATAGCAATTATTAAATATATTATATAGTGAATATATATTCATCATATAACACTGCTAAATAAAATTATTTAGATGTATACTATTTATATATTAAACATCTTTATAATTAGTATACTTGAGTTTAATTAACAAGTTCATTACTTTTATTTGACTTTTGTAATCTGCTGTCACTCCCTCTTAATAAAACTACATATATGTTTAGAGACATGAATTTAGTACCTATTTTATAAATCCAGGAGCATGATAGTATTTATGACTCAAATGATTAATTAAAATTTAAAAGAGTTCAAGTTAAAGTGATGAAATATATTGTGCAACTTTAGAGAAAAAGTTCTACAAATCTATTCTGTCAAAATAATAAAGTGTTATTTCTGATATTTATACACATTTAAATAGTTTCAGAAATTATAATTTAAAGTGGCCAGAAGTTGTGTTAAATCATGGAGATAAATAAATTATGTCATATTTTTGAAGACACAATGAGAACATCATCCATCAATGTATTGTAATCCCATTTGGACTTTATACGATTATTATTCATGCCCAATCAATCAATAAATCAAAATCTCAGTGCAAGGTGAACTGAAAAACTGATAATGAAAGAATTAAAAATTATTTTGCCTAAAATGCAGCTAAGACAGATGGCTTGGGGCCTGTATTATTCAAAAATTACATCTTTACTGTTTCTCACTCTGATTTTATGTTTTTATCATAGCAATATGATATTATAGTTGTCCCTCAGAATATATCCCCTGAAAACACCAAAATCTGACATGGTGGAGTTATCTTTTTCTCTATATGTCACTGTTTGCCTGTCTGTCTGTCTTTCTGTCTATCTGTCTGTCTGTCTCTCCCTCCATCTTTCTATGTCTGTCTCTATCTTTTTATCTCTATCTCTAGAACTATATAACTCCAACATGACAGATTTTGATATGTATGTACCTATATCTAGAGATGTGTCTATAAGTGATATATAGATCTGTAAGTATCATATATATATGATATATATATATATATACATATATATATATATATATATATATAAATCTAATTTACTAATACATCCTTGAGTGTAGTAATCGATATCATGTTAATGCTATACAAATAATTGTTGGAGTGTATTTCCAGGGGCAATGGTGAGAAAAAAGTCTGTGCATTCTCAGTACAAACCATTTTCATCCCAATATATTTGATTCATAGTTGGCTGAATCCATGGATATAGAATCCTAATTCATGGGACCTATAGTTTGAGAAAGTGGAGCATTCATATTCATGGCTAGTTGGTATTAAACAAACTCAGCCTGTATTTGAATTATGGTTCCCAGAAATGACACACTGCACATGTAATAATTAAGAAATGTATGATGAGGGTCGCACTTTCTGTTCATGATATGGTGGCATCAAGGGCAGTGGCCACAGTGCCCATTGAGGTGAGAGCCTACTATTCTTCAATTTCCTTATTTCTGTTTTATTAATGAAAACATACTTTTGTGACATCATGATTTTTTTTTAAGTATATATTTTCTAGGGAAATGTTGTTGCATAGGCTTGTAACTCCAGTATTTGCAGGGCTGAGCCTGAAGAACTGCTCATGAGTTCAAGGCCAAATCAGTGCTACACAGAGAATTTCAGGCCACCATGTGCTACTGAGTGAGACCCTGTCTCAAAGAAAAAGATAGTTTATAAGTAAGTCTGCAAAACTAATCTGTTTCGCTTTTAGAGTCTTTATTTTCCAAAATTTCTCCATTGTGAGCATTTTAGTTTTTATATGTCCTGTGATAATTAAAGTAGGAAAAATAGTGAAATATAATTCTATCCAAAACTAGCTCAGAAATAAGAGAAACTTTCATTTGAAAATGACTGAAATGGTTTATACAATAATAAAGTGTCTTATTTGGTGAGAATTTTGCTTGACTTGAAAGAATGCAGCTGAAAACTTATTTTAAATAAGAGATTTAAGCTTTCTAAAACAATGTGAAAGACATGACTACAATAAAATCGTGCTAAATTGTGATTTACTTTTGAGAAGATTCTAAATGGAATGGAGATTTAACTTGTACTAAAAATACCAATGAGATAAACTTATTTTTTCTCTTTCTGTTTTTATCAACAGTCATTTTTTTAAAGTCAGGAATGGCCACACTTGCATTGAATTAATTTACAAATATCCTTTGTAATATCCTTTCTTATACTTACTTTTCTAAAGAACCATAATTCATGAATGGATAGTTTGTTTCTAGGCTGATACTGAAGATCATTCCATTTCTTTCTAAAATAAATATGAAAAGTGAGTCTATGTCCAGGCTTTCTTTCAGTGAGTAAACTTTGCTTTTCTGGATTTCCAAGGAATGCTCCAGACAAGTGAATTAGAAGGCCTCAGTTAAATGAAAAAGGAAAAAAAAACCTGGGGGAGGCTATGACAAAGGGAAAGCAACTTTTTAAATAAAAAAATATGCATTATAATGTTATTAATTTCACTGACCATCAAACAATGGTCATGTGCAATGTAAATATTGGCTATTGTTTCTCTGACTTCACGTTTTATATTACATTGTTCTCTCTTTTCATGAGTGTGTCTCACAGAGTCAGTAAAATGTGTGGCAGACACTAATGTAAGATACACTCCTCTGTGGCAGGAACAATGAACTTGAGTTAAAGTCCACTTGTATAAATGAACTTTGTCACCTCAAGAGCCAAATTCAAATTAGAACATCTATTCATAAAGATTAGCAATATTTGACTCTCACCTTAACTGAGAACTGGAGCCATCATCTTTATATCTTCCTTAATCTTTTTTCCCAACAGTTGATAATAATGCATACATATAACTACTTTAGAGCACACTAAGATCTGTCATATATTCATATATATATATATGTACATACACACACATATGAATAGGGTCAACAGTATATAAAACTATAATTTACATTGTATGCACAGGGAATACAATGTAAATTATATTGTATAAATGGTACAAGTTATACTGTATAATTTTCCCTTTGGGGAAAGGTTAGCCCTATAATCCTAAGACATAAGGTAGGCTTTCCAACCACAGAGCTTACAGCTGTTCTACAGATGCACAGAGCTTGTCTATTATTTGTGATTTGAGTTTGTAGACTAGAAATCTGTGTTTTCATCAGTTGTGCACCCAAACTCATTGTCATCTCATGGTATCGGGAGTACTGCTGCTCTTGCTAAGTTATTCCCCTGTATATTCATTCAATGGTGCTTGAATTCTATTGCCTTATACATTATTTGTGCCTATAAGACTAACCGACATACATTTACTATATAACAAAGTACTTAAGACAGTTTTACTATACCTTTGAAAGTAATGTGTGGTAGAGTTCCCGAAACTATAGAAAGTGGGTCAGGTGCCCACGGTAGGCCTAATGCTTTCCTATCAACTTGAAGGACATTAACTAGAATACCTTAAGGTATAAGATAGAGCCACAAGAGCGTGAGATGGTAAAAAGGGCAAGAGCAGAAATGAAGTATCTGTAGCGCGTTCTCCATACCTTGAGGCAGCGACTGGACAGGAAGGGCTGCTTGGCCGGGTGGGATGGAGATGAGGCCCTGACGCTGAAGGCTGAGCAGATGCTGCTGCTGCTGGAGCTGCTGCATTTGGAGAAGCTGCTGCTGGAAGACAAGCTGCTGGGCGGCCAGCTGCTGCTGCTGCTGTTGCTGCTGTTGCTGTGGGCGTCAGAAAACCCGAGCCAGTCAACAGCGGAGAACGAGGCGTGCACAAACCACTCTCTCCCACACGCTCACACAGTAAGGCATGCTCCTTTTCCCTGCCCGGAAGCGTTCTTGAACATTCCGTGGTCCAGAAGCAGAACATGAACAGCCTCTAGGTATTCAACCACTGCCTGCTTTTTTTTGGGGAGGTAGACAGCATCAGAGAACCAAAAACTCTCACTCATGGTAGTGGACGAGGTTTAAAGACAGAATCTAGCAAAATTCAACTATCTCAAAACTACGTCATCGCCAACGACTGTAAGTTTATTTAGACAAAAGGATTAAAATGTCATAGAAATTGCCGAACTTCCATAAAGCTCTCACTTTTTTTTCCAACTGGGTGAGTTTGAGGTATGGAGGCCCATGGAGACAATCACTAATAATCTAGCAATAAACTAGGTTGGAGCTCCCAGGACAGGCACATTAACTCTCTTACTCTTTTCCTCTGTTTCCTTTTTTGAATGCACTAAAGGCGGAATTATATGCAAGTCCAAAAAAAAAAAAAGTGCTCTTATTATAAAGAAAAGTCTAACTTCCAGTCTTGCGAGGCATTACAAGACAAACCTAGATTTCTTTGGACTCGGGAGGGTAGAAGATGGCAGGCACACTTCAGAGGAAGACAAGCTGTGTGGAAGACCTTTCCTTTTTAGTTTGGGGAAAAGAGAAACTTCTGATGCGCTCACTGGAAAACAGACTGCATAATGGAGCAAGTCATGTGGACTGCCCAAAGCCTCTGAGAAATAAGGGAGCAATTTCGATTCCGTAGTTGATGGCTGTCTGAAATTCTATTCACAAATCCAAACAGAAACAAAACCTCAGGAGGTCAAACCTGTTTCCTGTACGTTTGCATAATGGGCAGCTTGAAGACAGCAACCCTGATACCTGCTGATCAATTTAACTACTTCAACATGTTTTGTTTGTATTATGTTTATATGTGATGCAGTTTGCTGACAAGCTCGAGCTAGGCCCAAGAAGCCGGCTTGTCAGTTTGATTTATGAGCATATCAAACGGTAACTTTCTACTCGCCACTCCAAACCTACCCTAGCAGTTCATTAATCAGGGGCCTGTGACTTTGAAATCTGTGCTCAACCGGTTTTTCCTCTTCGTCTCCCTGCATCCCCCTCCCATCCCCCAACAACACTGGGCTAAATTTGCATGCGTGTTCTCTGAGCTGTACAACTGAGAAAAATAAGGTTCCCTCACCAACTTGGATTCTCAGTGAACACAGGATAATCAGTGCTTTGTCCAGCACACAGCTTGCTCTTTGTACACTGTGATTCATTAGCCAACATTAGATGACAGCCAGCAATGGATTGTGACTCTCAAGTCCCATGCTACAAAACAGGGAGAGCATCAGCGTCTCACTGTCGCTGTTATTAAGCTCAGTGAGAAATATAGAACACTGCATCTTTGACAGCAAGAGTCTTGTTATAGGAAGATCTGAGGCTACCCTTGCCGCTCAAAGCACCTCCTCAACCCCATGCTATTTCTGTATCAATGAAATAACTAGATCCTACCTCTTTCGCTTGCTTTCCCGGATGCTGTTGCTGTTGCTGCTGCTGTTGCTGCTGCTGCTGTTGCTGTTGCTGCTGCTGCTGTTGCTGCTGCTGCTGCTGTTGCTGCTGCTGCTGTTGCTGCTGCTGCTGTTGCTGCTGTTGCAAAAGCTGAAGATGTAACTGCTCTTGCTGTTTCTTGTAAAACTCTTGTAGTTGTTGCTGAATAAACCATTTTGACTTTAATAAATAAAGGCAAAAGTTTTCATGTATTATAAATGTCCTAAATTCTTCTAGCCTGACACATGGTAGGGTAGCCATTAAGATTCACCTCATGGGGGGAAAATGCATTGGGTTTAAATAGACCAACCGCTCTACAGACTACGCCCCTGTTCAAAGCAACTCTGAAAATTTCCAATCCAGAATTCAAACCATCTAAACACTCTGAATGACTACATCTGAAGTCCTCTCCCAACCTAAGAACAGTTTATGCCCTACCGCTTAGAAGGATCAAACATTAGGTTCCACCAAAGTGGGATGTTATATTCTTATCAGAAAATAGCTTAATCTCTCAGTGTTTTAGCACAAGGGATGGTAGAAATCTATGCAACTTGTAGGCACAAGTAGAGGCCACAGCAAGTAAGCCATTAAGACTTCTGGTGAAGCACATTATTTTCATCATAAAAAAAGCAAGTATCACATTTGGAACCTACTTATAGGTACTCAAGCCTTCAGTGTGCGGAATGGCCCATTGTATGTATTGCCACAAAAATACTATGAGACTATGAGCTTGCTATTTATCTGCTTGATTTTATTCTAATAGCAGATTCTTCTATTCTTAAAGAAAGACTATATACCTTGGGGTGTGTGTGTGTGTGTGTGTGTATGTGTGTGTGTGTGTGTGTGTGTGTGTGTGATGCTTTTAGCATGTGCCATCTGCAAAGTGGCTTTTTTCCTACTTATTGGAACTAAAGGGGTTGCTGAAGTGTTATGGATTAAGAAAAAACTACAATTATGTGGTATCTTGGTATAGCCTGTAGCAAATCTAAAAGTAAATGTCCCTAAGAATCTGAGTATTCCCATACTGATTCTTCGGCTTGCTTTCAACTTTGTCCTATCTCTGCTCTTGTTCTACACTTGAGTAAATTCAAAGAGAATGAGTAACTTAAATGCTCGTGTGTACCTCTGAGAGGGCAGCATGGCTCTTCTGTTGTAACATGCTGATTGGTTGCCTCTGTAAGTGGAGACCACACTAACCACTAAGCCCACTGCACTGCTGTAGAATGTGCACCCCTTGCGCTGGACCAGAGAACCAAAGCAGGTAACCCGAATTACCTGCTGCAGCATCACGGCTTGCTGCTGCTGGAGGAGGGCCTGCAGCTGCTGAGGAGACAGGACCTGCTGCTGAAGAATCTGCTGCATCTGCTGAGGGGTGATCACTTGGGGAGTCATCATGGCCACCGACACGGGCACCTTGCATGGAGAGAGAGGGAAAGGGCTGTCATAGCTCAGGATCTACTGATCTTCGCACAACTCTATGGCATCGTTCTCGAGTTATTCACCAACAACGGCCCCACGTGGTCTGTATGTCCCGTTGCGTAACTTCCTATTACTCTGACAATAGTTTTCCAGAGGCGTCAGAGCCCACCAGGCTCCCACTTCAAGTTCCTGTTTCACGTGAACTTGCACAAAGGCGTTAGAGCTTCGGATAATATAGACGAAAATAAATAATCTCACGGCAATAGTTCCAGAAGCTATCATTGACCATCTTTTCAGTGCCTCAGTGCGGTAACTAAAAGCCTTTGGAAATGTTTAAAAATGTATCATCAAAATAAAATGTTACACAACTACAATATGCTTATAAAAAACTGAAATTTATAGTTGTGCAAAGCATATATGTAATATAATACTGTCCTGGAACAGGCTCTTGTAGACTAGGCTGGCCTAGAACTCACAGAGTTCCAATTGCCCCTGCTTTCGGAATGCTGAAATTAAATGTCTACATGCGACAACCAGAGTGAAATCTCAGAAACCCATCACACACACACACACACACACACACACACACACACACACGGAAAATGTAAACTTAAAAAGATAAAAATTGCACACAGTAATAAATATGAATAAATAATCACATGTAATAACCGATACAGTTTTTAAAGATATATCTTCTTACCACAGCCAAAGTCATACTAAAAAGTCCAGAAATCTAAAGATTACTTAAAGATTCTCCATTAGGCTTATAACAATAACAACAAACAAAACCTTTTTTCCTAAACTTTCTTCTTCTATTTTGTTAAAAGTATCTAGGATGAAAGAGGGAAAAGGGAATATGAGATAGAGAAAAATACAAAGGAAAAAGAAGGAAGAGAAGAAAGTAGATGATAAGAAAAAGCACCTGGGGAGAACATACAAGAGAAAGACAAGATATAAAGAAAGGGGGAAGGAGAGAACCCAGCATGCCCTGGGCCTCAGAGGCGCATGCTCAGAGCAGTGCGGCTGCTCTGGTAAGGGCCAGCACACAGTCAAACGCGTGTCAGATGGCCAAACTGCATCCTTAGAGAAAATATTCACCTTGTCTCCCGGAAAAGCAATCACTTTTATTATAAATAAAAGCTAATATTTGTAGAAATAATTTTAGAACACATTTACAGGACAATATTTCTTTGAAAACAGAAAATAATCTATTGGCAAACTTCACAATTTAATAGTTATTTTGAATGTGGCTCAAACTTTGCTAATCTGATACTTGACAACAAAAAATGAGAAATTATTAATGAAAACGTGGTCATAAGTGGAAATAATGAAAAAGAAAAGAATTCCAGGGTGAGTTTCTTCTACTTCGAATAATGGAAAATAAAAATACTTTTATTTTTGACACTGTGTATTTGATGTCTTCCATTTTGGTAATTTTATTAATACAGATTACTTTGATTCATTTTATATCATGGGAAAGAAACAGTGTGCCAAAAATACTTCAGTAATTTTCAAAAATATTTCTGAGTTAAAGAATATAGATTGTTATATTTCATTTTATCATAGTATGCAGCATCACGAATGAGTGATCTAAAGTCAGTCAGTTGGAGACTGAGAAAGTAAGATCTGGATCCAAAGGCCTTAGACCTTCCTTTCTAAATAAGAGCAAAGGTTTGCCATGATGTGTTTCTGGGTGCCTTGTCATTTAAAATGTTAAAACGTTGTCAGTTTAATCACTTGCTCTTTGAAAAATAAATTGATTGATTAAAATAAATTGTTGGGGGGGTGGGCTGGAGTTCAAGTTACAAAAATATGTCATTTTCTAACAATCATTGACCTTATAGCCTCATCAAGGATCTGGGAATCAGATAGCAACTCAGGGACAGAGAAAGACATGGTACAGTTTCATTGAGGGCCAGTGTAGGTAGGTTAGATGGAAGACATCATAAAGACAAAAGGAAAACAAAGAGGGGAGGGAGGGAGGGAGGGAGGGAGGGAAGGAGGGAGGGAGGGAGGGAAGGCATGGAGAGATGGAAGGAAGGAGGTGGGAAGGAGGGAGGGAAGAAGGGAGGGAGAGAGGCAGGCAGGAAGGACGCGGGGGCAGGTTGGTATGGAACACACATGTCTACACACAGCTATAAATGTGCCCCTTCTGTGAAGGTGAGCATCTCTGAGACTCTTACTATCTTTCTTGCCCAACAGACCCTCATTGTTTGTTCTGTAGTCACGTAAGTCTCTCCGTTTCTTCCAGTAAAAGCGCTCTGTGTATAATGCACGTGAGTGAACATACCAGGTCAATTCTACGCATGGAGGCATGCCGCCGTGTTCCCAAGTTCACAGTCAGCTTCCAGCTGACCCACAGCACGGGACTTTGTAATTCGTTCTATGCTGCTGTGACTGGATTGGTATTTGGCCAAAGTAAACTGTCTGCTGTCCTTACAACAGCCTGTCTTCAAAGATTAGTAGTCAGTTACCTATGTCACTGTGCACAATGATTTAATTTCTAAGCTTCTAATGACTTGTGAGTTTCTGACAGACTGCCATGACATAAATGTACATTCCCACATCAGGCCATGCAGAAGTTATATATGCATAGCTTGGCTATATGGGATGCATTCACGTTTTAATTAGATTCTAGCCTCTGAAAAGCTGCCATCTAAAAGATAAGCCAAATAATGCACATCAAATTGCATTCTCTACTTTCCTAAATATGTACCAATACAGAACTTCAAGTTCATATAAGAGGTAGCAAAACACGTCTGAAGAATTTCACTTAATGAAAACTGATAATATCATGTAAAACCACATATAAAAGTATGCATGTGAGCATGTGTGTGTGCACACATGCATACACACACACACACACACACACACACACTAAATAAAGCCAACTGATCAAACTACGTAACAAAAGCAATTATATTTTCAGTTCAGACTTTTCAGTAGCCTATGTGAAAATATATACAGTTTTCAAAATTCAAAATATATCCATTTTGTAATTCATTTTAACTGGCACATTTTCTTTATTTTTTTTTGCACATTTTCTTTATTACATGTAGAATACTCTAAAATTATTTGCTTTTTGCCCCCAGGAGTTACAAAAGAATCCACCAATCAAAAAGAAGAGAGTGTGTAAAAATCTTGGTACTATACTATTTACCAATATTCAGAAAAAAAAAAACAGGCTTAAAAATATCGGGATTCACACATAGCTATGGATTTCTCTAGAGAAATTCATGGTGATTTTTAAGCTTAGTGTTAACTGGCCAACATAATTGCTACCAGCTATAAAATCTGATGCAGGCAAACATCCCAATGGCTGTGTAGTTCATTCGATGACATCTAATTCACTAAATGTGTGGCAGAAGTAAGGGAGAAAGACCAGTGACCCTTTCTGTCAGAGAGGCAGGGGAAAGGTCTGATGGGCTTAGTGAGTATACTAGTAAATACCAGGAAATACTGACACTAGTCAATCTCCTTGCGAATAAAGGAAACAGGGCTGGCGAGATGGCTCAGAGGTTAAGAACACTGACTGCTCTTCCTTCCGAAGGTCCTGAGTTCAAATCCCAGCAACCAGCTGGTGGCTCACAACCAACTGTAATGTGAACTGGCACCCTCTTCTGGTGCACCTGAAGACAGCTACAGTGTATTTATGTGTAATAATAAGTGAATCTTAAAAAAATAAATAAATAAAGGAAACAGCCTACATGTCTGGGGAGATTTCAACTTTTCTCTCATCTTGTAGTTGCTATATTGGCAGATCTAAACCTTACAGAGATCCTGCCAAACATGGAACCTCATTAATCTTTATTATGTCACCAGATAAATTAAGCAATATCTTAGAACTTTGGTCTAGGAACAAGTACTAGATAATGGAAAACAAAGATATAGTTACGTAAACTAAAAGGAGAGTAGGAAAAGTCTGAGATTGTCTTGTGATGAGTCAGAGACTTAAAGGAAAAATATGGCCTTTATTCTCCAAAGGGTAAGTGATAACTTTAGGTTATTTTAAAGTACATATATAATAAAAGTATTTGTAAATTCTTCCAGCTCCTCATTGAAGGGGTCAGAAAGTTGTAAGGACAGATACATTGCCAATACCATGTCTCTCAAGTCAATCTAAAACATGAATGTTGAAGTCATAAAAAGGAACAAAAAATGTGTTTAAAAAACCATGGTGCTTTATTACAGCTGAGCATCATGGCAACCTTTCTGGAAGTGTTGGGCTTCCACATTAAGTGCATCACTTAATTAAACATCACTACTATGTGTCATTAAACATCCCTACAAGCCGGGCGGTGGTGGCGCACGCCTTTAATCCCAGCACTTGGGAGGCAGAGGCAGGCGGATTTCTGAGTTCAAGGCCAGCCTGGTCTACAGAGTGAGTGCCAGGACAGCCAGAGCTACACAGAGAAACCCTGTCTCGAAAAACCAAAACCAAAAAACAAAACATCCCTACAATGTGTAGGTGATTGCAAAGGACTTCAGCATGATGTCAGTCCAGTCCTTTAATAAGTCTGAGATGGCAAATGACGTCACAATCTGTAGATGAGCTTTACGGTGGAAATCACCATTTCTAGGTTATGTTGTCCATCACCTATGAGCTCACAGACTCCTTTATTGTTTGCTTCAGAGGTTCAGACAAAGGGAGTCCTGACCTCGGCACTGCTTCTTATTTTTGTAAAAAAGCGACTCCTTGTGTAATCAATGCAAAAATGGAGATTCACATTACAGTTCTGTTCCCATCATGACACACAGGGTTGGAAATGTCTGATTCTCCTTCTTGATCAATGCTTTGTGACCTCTCCAGCTTTACAC
>OZ030006.1:39974908-40147408 GCA_964023405.1 Apodemus agrarius | reverse complement strand
ACCAGAAAACTCGGGTGGAACACCAGCTCGTCCTTGTTTGTTTGTCAACAAGCTGTTTGATTTCTCTAAGGATCTACTACTCCACGGACAGTGGGAAGAGTAGGGAAGTCTCTTCCACGGGGTTGCTCTCAGGATTAAATAGGATATTGCATGTCCCTCTTTCAACTCCTTTCCTAGCTATATTTCTCTCTCAAGAAACTTGATAATAATTTGCCTCATTTTACCCAAGTGAGCTACTGAGTCCCTATTTCTGCTCTAGATGAAGAGCTTCAAAAAGCAAAAGTTTGAGAATGTTTTATTAATGACTTACAATCAGAATGGAGAACACAGGAAAACCAAAGGAAAGGAAACCGGGTGATGCCACTCTTTGGGAAATGTATCCCTGTCCATTCTGCTCTCTATTTAAAAGGAATAGTTGGTTTAAAAAAGCAGATACAAAATATATGTCAAAGAGTGAGGGGACAACTCAGTCAATAAAGTGTTGCCTTCTAAGCATAAGGATCTGAGTTGTAATCCCAGAACTCATGTAAACCATCAAACATGTGGGTGTAGCCTTGAATACCTGGTCCTGGGGTCCTGTCTTAGGGTTTTTATTGCTGTGAAGAGAGAACATGACCATAGCAACTGTGAAAGGAAAACATTTAATTGGGGCTGGGTTACAGTTTCAGAGGGTTAGTCCATCTTTTTATCATGCAGGCAGACGTGGTACTCGAGAAGGAGCTGAGAGTTCTCTATCTTCATCAGCAATTTAGCAGAAGTAACCGAGAGCCACACTGGATGTCCATTGAGCATATGAGACTCCAAAACCTGCCTCTACCTTGACACCAGCAAGACCACACCTACAACAAGGCTGCACCTCCTAATGGTACTACTCCTCAGAGGCCAAGCACTCAGACCCATGAATCTCCTATTCAAACCACCATAGGTGGATCCTCAGAACTAACTGGGTAACCAGTCGAGCTTCCTTGGTAGGTTCTGGATCAGTGAGTCGTGGTCAGTGCCCGAGAAACAACACTCGAGGTTGACCTCCAGTCTTTACATACATGGGAAAGTATGGCTCGGAAAGGTCTCTGACAGGCGGCACCAAGCTAAAGTCTGAAGAAGGCAAAGGGGCTGCCTGCCACAGGAAGTGTCGCTCCAGCGTAGAAGAGATGAAGCTACCTGGCACTGTGCCTGCTTGTATGTCACCATGCTTCTTGCCATGGTGATAATGGACTAACCTCCAAAACAGCAAGTCAGCCCCAACTCATTGCTTTTCTTTTCATAAGAGTTGCCTTGGCTGGGGTCACAGTGTACATATCCAGGAATCTACAGATCTTCACCAGGGCCCCTATTTACATGCTAATAGGAGAGTGATGCTCCTCCAGCCCTGTCATAGCTTCCTGTGTGTCCCCATGTTTTCTGCCGTGATGATCATGCACTAACCTCAGAAACGGTACGCAAGCCCCAATGAAAAGCAAAAATTACTTAATAGCTATAGGAAAAAACAAAACAAAACAAAACAGTGCTCTGAAGCTCTGAAAGGGAAAGCAAGCCACAGTGGTAGGCAGCTGTTGGTTGAGGCCCAGAGAAAGCTGCCTTGGAGCAAATGAGCTCAGGGTGAGAAGTGTGTTGCCAAAAGAAACAATGACCCTCACAAAGTCCAGGCAGGGGTGGGGGATGGGAGGTCTTAAGAATGGGTGGGAGGGAGGGAGGAAAGGGGAGGCAGAAAGTGATGTAATTCAATTTTAATTAAAAATGTAAAGAAGCAAAAGGAGAAAAAAAAATGATAGAACGTAGCCATGCGCAATAAACGGAAGCCTAGCCAAGAAATTAGGATAATTAAAAGATAACGTTCTTTGTCTCGGTCAATATGGAGTTGAGGTGAAAACTGAGTCATGTGATGGTCTGAGTAATGGCCCTCATAGGCTCATATATTTGAATGCTTAGGGAGTGGCCCTATTTGAAAGGATTAGGAGGCGTGGTCTTGTTGGTGTGGGTGTGTCCTTGTGGGTGGACCTGTGTTACTGGCGGGGGCGGGGTGGGGAGAGGTGGGAGTGGCTTTGGGCGGTCAGAAACACAAGCCAGTCCCAATGTCTCTCTTCTTCCTGCACCCTTCAGATCTGGATGTAGAACTCAGCTACACCTTCTGTGCCACAGCCTCCTGGGTATCACCCTGCTTCCCACCATGAAGATAATGGACTAACCTCTGAAACGGTAGGCAAGCCCCAATTAGATGCTCGTGTTTCTTTTTGGCAAGAGTTGCTGTGGTCACAGTGCGTCTTCACAGCCATAGAAAACCGACTAAGACAGGTCAGAAGCCAAGTTGGATGGGCAAGGAAGCTTGCAGTAACAGAGGAAACACTACTCTTCTCATGAAGAAGGTTATGACTAGAGTGACCAGTGTAGATGCTCAGTTAGAGAGGCATATGAAACCAGGGAGCTTTAGTTTTCTAAAACGCAAGGACGTTTCTCTTCCGGCACATTTCTCTTTTGAACTAAACAAACTGGAAGTGAGTGATATGTCAGTGAGATGGAAGAAATGGAAGCAATTATTTATCCTTAAGTATTTTACTTTTACTTGTAACTGCTAATGGCGATAATCTTGTCTTCCTTTATTGCTTTTCTTTGAATGACGAATGAGTTTATGAAAGCTCTGGTTACCTCCACTTGTCCTTTAGACTCGAATGTAAAGCCAAAGGTATAAATATAAAAAAAAAATTAAAAATAAAAAAATTTGAGATGAAATAGCAAATAATTATTTTATAATCATAGAATCAAAGAAGATCCAGAGGAAGGCATAAACCCAGGGACCATAGAGAAAACTATCAAATATATTTTTAAATAATAATCAAATATATTTTAAAAATATGAACATTAATGTTTTCAATTTAAGTTTCCTTTCATTATTATTTATATCTTATTCTATTTCATTTACAAAGATATTTTCCAAAAATTATAATTCAGAGTTGATTACACTCATACATGCATACACACACATATATTAATTCTTCTTCACAGTTATAAATTCTTATAAAAATTTTCCTAAGCAAAATCACCAATATAATAATATAAAAGTAAATTAGGTGTGACCCTAGTAACATGGAATTATCTAAAAGGATTTTTGTCAGGCTGGTGAGATTTTTCAGTGAAATATATGGGGATAGAATGTTAATAAGCAGGGACTCAAATTTGAAATAAAGAGATAAGGTGAGAATTAGACAGAATGTATCAGATATCTTCTTGACCAGAATGGGAATAGAATTCATACCATTGTGAAATGTTATTCTTTGGGTACGAAAAGTATGATACACAGTTTTATCTTATATAACTGACAAAACCTGACAGTCACTAGCCCATTGTTTTAGAAACAAAAAAAACATATTCAAGTGAGATTCAAGCCACATATTTTTGCTGGCTGTAGTACTATTTTACTCAAGATAATGGCATTACAGTCACCCCAAAGGTGATAGGTATACCTTTAACATTTTTAACTTTCTTTTGTGAGAGTTATTTCTGAAATTTATCAATTTGTTCATTGAGTTGTTCCTGTAGAGAAGACAATGAATTTATTTCTAACATGTAACTTATGAAGTATCAAACCCTGCAAATTTATCTCTCTACAACAACTTTTATATCCTAGACATGACACGTATATCCAGATCAGTAAGAATCCAGGAACAGTAAGAGAACTGGCTGTTCTTTCTACACTGCTCTTGGATACACTTAGCCTTGGATAACAGATGGGATGCTTCTGGACCCCACCCCTTAAGTCTCAATCAGATCCAGGACACCAAAGCTTTCCTCCAAGGACCCAGCTTATTCTTCTATGTGAAACTGAAAGGAACCAAGCATGTTAGGATGAAATATGCCAACTCTGTCACGAGGAATTAACACAATCTTTGCTATTCTGTTTTCTTCATACCAAGGTCTTTAAATGTACCCACTGAGGATAGATTTAAGCATCTTGCATAATGAATTTAATTTATGTTTCAGCTTTATTCCATTTCCTACTTCTTCCTTTTTAGTGTCCACTTCCTCACCCATCTCTCTGTGCCCCATTTCCATGGCCTCCCACTCATTTTATCCGCTTAATTTTACCATGGAAGCAGCCGTACTTGTTCACAGTTGGATGATATGGTAGAGATGCTTTATTAGTACAGAAGTCCAAGATTTCTACGGATACAACTGTTATGATACTGTTACCACTGAATGCTACTCCAGAGGTGTTTTCTTTTGAAAATGATAAGAGAGATGCAACTTCTAACAACATTCTAGGTCAAGGCTGGCTGGAGTGAAAGGAATCACCCTGAAGAGCTTTTAATGAGAAGAAAAGTACCAAAAAAGCATTAAAAACTATTAAATATTTTTGAAGAACATTATTATTGAAAGTGCTATTGTGTGTCCTTTTAGTGCTGGTGTAGATGATGACTATGACAAACAAAATCTTGATAGAGTTTCTTCTGAGAGCCTTGAATGCACTGCTTTCATTAGAGGCTTGTCAGCATGGTAGACTCCTAAATCCCAGAGTAAGAAGGAAGAGGGCTAAAATCAGATTAAACAAATTCTAAGTGTCTCCATGAAAATTTTGATGGACAAATCAGAAGGAAATTAATAACAAAGCTCTTCTGTTGCCAACAAGACCAAGTGTCTAGATACACATCCCCCGCCTCATACTCACAAGCATTGCTTTAGATCACAGCAGTTCCATAGTCGCTTTGAGAACTACAAACCAACCCCCTACAAAATCCCAAAGACATACATTCCTATGACTTCACCAAATTTCATATGCTCTTGTGTCACAATTTAGCTTCATAAAACATTTAGCATTGAAATAACAATAACAATGTAGAAGACATCCTATGCCAAGGCTCGGCTCACTTAAGGACATTCCATTTTCCAATGCAAACGTTCACATTATAAAGTATCTTTACCATGTCCTTCTTGCTGTCTGTTGCACATGCAAACATTCTTACTGTCCCCTGGAAAAACTTCTAAATAAATGTATATATCTCCCTTTAAACTGTGAGCCTTGGGGATAAAATTGATATAGTATATCCATTTATGCTCTTAACCCCTTTTCTTTGTAATCACAATATATTCTGATTATACTGAACTGTTTTATAAACCTTTAGTTTTATTGCATTATATGTGCCATGTACTTTAAATTTATATCAAGACAGAATACAGGGATGGGTGGGGTGAATTTGTCCCTTCAGTTGGAAGAGTTTACTCTCTCATAATGCATCTTTTCCAGCTTCTCCTTCTTTAGTGATATATTGCCCCTCAGACTGGTTTAACTAATAGGCTAATGTGACCATCCTGTATACATTCTCCACTTTAGACTATTTATAAGTAAACTGGGTGTTTTAGCAAACAGCTTCACTGACTGCGCCATAACAAGAGAAGGGCCCTGAAGGGCTTTCTACAGCAGGTGATGCTTTCTCAGCATTCAGTATCAGCGTTCCTCTTACTGTTGCTAACAGAACAGAAGCCCAACCCCTGTATGGATACTGTTGGCAAGATTCTCTAAACCTAACTAGAACCTCCATGGCTCTGTCTGTGTAGCAGTTCCATGCACTACTGAAAGGCACCTATCTACCACCTTGTGTACCTTTTCCTAATTTGCTTTCTGTTTCTGGCTCTGTATAGAGAAGTGAAGATGAAGGGATTCACAACTCAGATGGTTTCAGACACCAGTCAAGTTCATGTTATAATCTGAGTGAGTTTCATCCTCATCATCATTGTCATCATCATCATCAGCAGCAGCAGCAGCAGCATCTTTTAGAAAAAATACAGAAGTGGGATTGGTACCAGATATTCAGAAAACTGAGGCTGAGGAATGACAACTTTCTGATCACCTTCATTAAAGCAGTGGTTCTCAACTTGTGGGTCTCAGATATTCCGCCTAGTGAATATTTAAATTCGAATTCATAACTGTAGTAAAATGAGATGTAGCAATGAAATAATGTTATGGTTGGGGGTCGCCACAACACGAGAGACTGTACTAAAGGGTCACAGCCTTAGGAAGGTTGAGCACCACTGCATGAAGGGATTACACCTCATCTACAACAGCCAAAGGATGGGAAAGAAAGACACAATGGGAGGAAAGGGGAGGATCAGGTAAGGCGGCTGAGGCTGGGGTATCAGGGGCTCAGCGGGATCTCAGATAGATGGAACTCAACTGTAAAATGTTTCCAATTTTGTTGGTCTTGAAAGCATGAATGTTTTTGAAATTTGTATCTAGTCCGGGAGTTTTCCTTGGCTTACTTATTGGTCCTCAAGGTACACATACCTACTTCTTTGGGTTTAAGATTGGAAAATACTGCTGTCAGTTGTACACAGGTATATCACTGAGCAGACTCTCACTCTCGCCTGCTCACAGCAAAGCTACTGCTACGGTGGAATCTCTCTCTCTCTCTCTCTCTCTCTCTCTCTCTCTCTCTCTCTCTCTCTCTCTCATTCCTTTTACTTTTATTTTACAGTCCAATCGTTAACCCCCTCTCTCTATGTCCTCTCACAGTTCCTCATCCCCTTCCTGTCCCCTTGTCTCCAAGAGGATATGCCATTCCTACACACCCGCCAAGCCTCCCCACACCCTGTGGCCTCAAGTCTCTTGAGGGTTAGGTGCATCGTCTCTCACTGAGGCCAGACCAAGCAGCCCTTTGTTGTATATATGTGTCAAGGACCTTGGACCAGCTAGTGTATGCTACCTGGTTGGTGGCTCAGTCACAGAGAGCTGGGAGGTGAGAGACTCTCAGGACTCAAAGGGAGGGATGTTAGATGAAATGCCCAACAGTGGGGAAAGGTAGAGTCCACCTCCAGTAGAAAGACAGAGCATCAAGTTAGAGAGGGTTGCCAACCCATAGTCTAAATCTCTGACCCAGAATTGTTTCTGTCTAAAAGAACTGCAGTGGCAAAAATGGAAAATAGACTGGGGGAAAGGAGGCCTAGTGGCCAGCCCAACTTGGGATCCATCTCATGGTGGTGGTGGTGGTGGTGGTGGTGGTGGGGAACCAAAGCTGACAATTTTATTAATGCTATAATCTGCTTACAGACAGGAGCCTAGCATGGCTATCCTCTGAGCGGCCCAACAAGCAGCTGACTGAGACAGATGCAGATACTTACATCCAACCATTGGATTGAAGTCAGAAACCCCTGTGGCTGAATTTGGGAAAGGCTTGAAGAAGCTGAGGAGGAGGGAGACCCAATAGGAAGGAATACCAGCAGTCTCAACTAAGCAGGAGTCTTTCTCTTGAAGGAGAACACTGTTATATTTCCCAGGCACCCAAACTCAGTATCTCAGGGTAATTATTATTCTTTCTTCAAATGCAATTCTGTTTTCAATCAGTAAGTAACCACTACCCAATCTTGTCCACCATGTTTTTCCAGTCACATGCCCTGTCCACACTCACATGTCCTCAAGCTTTAGTTCTGAGCTTCACCATCTTTTGTGTGACCTCTTGTCACACTCCCTCAAGTGGGCTTCCCGCCTCTAAAGCCCTGTATCTCCAATCAATACTACTTAACTGTCGCCAGAATGGTCTTTCCCAAATATAGATCTCTTCATGTCCTTATCAAAGACCAAAGACTTCCCAGTCCAATAGAGAAGAACTCATTACCTTGAATTTCAAGATCTGTGGGAATCTGCTGCAAATCTCCTTGCAGGCACCTCAGGACCTCTTCTAAGCATGTGTCAGCGACAGTGCCAACTTCTGACACAGGAAGTACCTCTGTGCTACTCCTCGTCTTTGTTGTTATTTATGTTTGTTGGTTTGTTTTTCATTTCTCTCATGGGGAACTGCCTCTCTCCTCAACCTACCAAGTCTTTCCTCACTGATCCAAGGCCAGTACTATGTATGGTGCTACTTTTATAAAATGACCCTATGACGTTTGGCTCAGTAACCAATTGTTTGTTTTCTATGGCCTCATTTTCTCCACTAAGGACATTAATCTAAGTTGCCTGGGCCCATTAGTAAGAACCTGTTCCAGGTAAAAGTGAAATAAATTATCAGCAGTTCAATAGCATTGTACAGCGTACATTGTACAATCTTTGAACGTTTTTTCCTATCCCAGCCTTCACTATTGTTTTTCTTTTTAAAAACAGGATACTGTGTAGATCAAGCTAGCCAGGAACTCCCTACATGTTCCAAGGTGACCTTGAATTTCTCTTCTCCTGCCTCTATGCTCTAGAGCTTGTTTATAGTCAGGTGTCATCCACCTGTCTTTATGCCGCGCTTGGGGTGAAACACAAGGCTTTGTGCATTGTTTGTCTGTACAGACAGGTGCAGAGGCCAGAGATGAGCCTCAGATGTATCCCTTTATCAGTCTCTAATTTTTGAGATGGGCCTCACATTAAGGTTCACCATTCATGCTACACTGGGTGGCCACTGTCCCCAGGACATCCTCGCCTCAGCTTGGTAGCTCTCAGGTTACAGACACAAAGCACTTTGCTGGCTTTTTATATGTTTTCTGGGGATGTGAATTCAGGTCTTCATGACTGTAAAATAGGTGTTTTACACACAGAGCTCATTTCCCTAGCTCTTGAGAGCTTTAAAGAGGATCAACAATTACAGAAACGCTTTTTAACAGTTTAGTACTAAGTTTTGAAATGAATAAAAAAATATAACTGTTGTCTTTGCACATGAGCTTTGCCATTGGGTCCTCATATTATATAGATTGATTTAATTTTTTAAAAACCAAATTTCTTATTATGTAATATACACAGGTTTATAGCTCTTATGCAGTCCAGGATAACCCCAAATTTATAGCAATGTGGGAAGCTTTGGCCTTCCAAGTAATGAGATCAGAGGTTTGAGCCTCTGTCCTGCTGTAGTCTTCTCCTAGCCATGAACTCAATGGCAGTAAGGAGCTGGAACTGTATTGAGATATATCTTCCCGTAAGTACAACTTCCAGAACATTCTCTGGTCTCTGATTAAACTAAACAGCATGCTGAAACTAGGATCTGGCTCTTGGTTTTGGGTCATACATTGGCCTATAATATTTTAAAGCTATTTTTAGGGTCATGATGCTTTTGTTTTGTTTTTTGGGGGGTGGGGGTATATTTCAAAATTATAAGGGAACTAACAATATAAATTTATAAGGGAATTTATAACAACTTACACAAGTTTAATTGAGTTTTTGTTTTCATACTAATTGACAGCATTCAAGTTGTAGAATGTAGAGGATTTTTAACAGAATGCGTGGGACATACTGTATAATATCTTCTTGGATTGGTATTAAAAAGCAGAAAATCTGCTACATATGCAGCTGGATCCATGGGCCATTCATCTGTACTCTTTGGTTGGTGATTTATTCCCTGGGAGCTCTGGGGGTACTGGGTGGTTCATATTGTTCCTCCTATGGGACTGCAAATCCTTTGAGTTCCTTGGGTCCTTTCTCTAGCTCTTCCATTTGGGATACTGTGCTCAGTCCACTGGTTGGCTGAGAGCAACCCTGTCTGTATTTGTCAAGCACTGGCAGAGCCTCTCAGGAGACTGCTATATCAGGCTCTTGTCAGCAAGCACTTGTTGGCATCTGCAATAGTGTCTGGGTTTCATAACTGTATATGGGATAGATCCCCAGGTAGGGTAGTCTATAAATGGCCTTCAGTCTTTGCTCCACACTTTGTCTCTGAGAGGAGAGGCCCTCGGTCCTGTGAAGGCATGATGTCCCAGTGTAGAGGAATGCCAGGACAGGTTAGCTGAAGTGGGTGGGTTGGTGAGCAGGCATAGGGGGAATATGATAGGGGGTTTTCAGAGGGGAAACAAGGAAAGGGGATAACATTTGAAAAGTAAATAAAGAAAATATCTAATAAAAAAGAGAATAAGGAAAAAATAAAAGAAAAAAGCAAAAAATCATGGTAAATATTCCCATGGAGGAACTAAACTTAAAATAGCTTATTTTAAGAACCCCTACTTCTTAAAACTCATGAGGAAAAATATTATTCAAAAGATTCTTATACAGGGTCTTTATCCGTTATTTCCCTCTCATGGCGCACTCAACCATCGCCAACTCTATTCTGAAATAGTAAACGGAATGTTTCTGAAATAAACAATTTGTAAGTTTTACACTGTTCAACACTGAACACAACCACCCTTCATCACAAGAGTTGGTAATGTCAGTAAGCTGCATACAGTGTGACTCTTAAGGGGGCGGCACTGAGAGACTAGAAGAAAATGCCAAGAAAAAGGGATGCTCTAAGGTCTATGCCGCACAGAGACCGCTATGGCAAGATTCATCATGCTGCTCAGGATGACTTCCTGGGAGCAGAAAGAGGGGGTCGACAGAGGCCTCCCCCTATATGTCAGTGCCTTTGTCCACTACCTATACCACTCAGAGATATAATATAGCCATGCATTACTTAGGCATTGGGAAACTTTGAAATGCTCTAGAGGCATTTTTGTTGTGTCTGTACAAGATGCTAGATATATAGCCCAGTATATACCTAAGCTTTACAGTGTAGCATTTATGGTATGGTATAAACTCTTGTTTCTACGACACAGTACAGCAACAAGATGTAAACTGAATACACACACACACACACACACACACACACACACACACAAACCAATATAGCCAAGAGATGAGGTAACAAGATGTAGACAATTGCTGAGGACATAATAATAATAATAATTTCATAGAAAATTTATTTTTATGTAAGTAGGGGTATTCTATGTAAGTATGATGTGTTATGCTATGACAGCTATGATACAACTAGATAGTAGGAAGCTTCTATAATCTGGTAGCTATATCTGATTATAGCTTCTATAATCTGACTAGATCAACCGTCATACATGTTGTTCAACATTGATCAAAATGTTAGGTGGCTAATGATTACAATTATAAAGCTTCAGAGAACTGAATGAAGTAGATAGGCATTCCAACTGAGGGGTTTTAAAGCATTACTCCATTAGATAAGCAGATTAATGAACAATCTAGTTATTGCACATATGCATATTGCACATACATATATTATATACAATAAAGGAGATAGTCACAATTTTCTATTTTATCTAAAACTATTAGAATGCACCATATTTTAGGGTGCAAGCTTCAAGAAACTTTGAAGTTTTAAAATTACTGATGTCTTCTAATCAATATAAGACCAATTGACAATACACTAATTTTAGAAATTTCAAACTGGGCACGATAGCATTGGCCCATAATCCCAGCATACAGGAGACTTAGGTATCGGCATCAAAAATTGGGGCCGGCCTGGGGGTACATAACAAGGTAAAGACAAAGACATGGATAGAGAAGAAATAATGTATGAGTTAAAAAGGAAGTCAAAATACAATTCAATAGGCATTTTAAACTGAATTACTGGACTGAAAAAGTTTGGGTCATGATGGCAGAGCAAACACTACTGTGCTTAAAGCTTAATCATATATGTTAGGAATAGAGAATAAAAAATTCAGTGAGTTAAGAGTCCTCTTTTATAGATTAAAAATCTGAAAATTAAAGTCAAAGAAAGAAGACAAGAAATAAGTTTGTGAATAGTAATGAGTGAGGTTGAAAATATAAAATCCAGATTTGTGGCATAATGTAAAACAGAAAACAGTAAAGCTTCCATAGAAGAAGAGGAGACAAAAAAAAAACTTTATCCTTTCCAAATATTCTCAAAATAATGAGTGGTCAAGACAGCCTAGGATGAAGTAGCTCTATACTACATATCTGATAATACTTGCATCCCCAGATAAAGAATGAATAGAACATGGTAGCATCCAAAAATAAACAACGAGGAAAAAACACATGAACAGATACTGGACCAAAGAAAGTAAACATGTAGCAAATAAATATGTAGAAATTCATGCATTATGCGCCATTATGGAGTTAAAAACTAAAATTATATGCCAGTACACACTGGTATAAGGGCCAGAATTGAAAAACATGTTAACAAGATTCCTCACTGCCATCCACTGATGGCAGAAACATACTGATTCATCCACTCTGAAGCCAGTTTAGCAGATCCTAGTAAAGTTAAACATCTTCATACCACAGAAATCATCAATCATATCCCCATCCTCTTTTTCAGAAAGGTCAAAGGTGCATGCCAACACTCTAGACTGCATGCTGTGTTTATAGCGGCTTTATTAATAATTAGTTAACTTGGAAGCAATCAAGATCTGTTCTTCAATAAGTCAGACAATAAACTCTGCGATATACATAAAGTGAGAAGGTTTCTTTTTTATTTCAGAAGGAAAAGGTAAAAAGAAAGAACTGTTATGCCACGAATAGATAGAGAAGCCCCAAAGGCATATTATTAAAGAAAAGAAGTCGTGCTGAAAAGGCCACAGTGGATGATTTTAACCACATGGCATTCTAGAAAAGATGGAACAATTGCTATGTTGAAAATATCAGTGGCTTCTCAGGATTGGAAGGAAGGGGGGGATAAATATGGGAAACAGGAGATGTTTCAGTTTCTGCTACATTTCATATTATAATGAATACATGACATTAAAATTTGTCAAAATGCAAAGAACTGTAAAAAAAAAGACACAAATCCTAATATACCCTTCAGACTTTACTTAATAACAACATATTAATATTGGTTCATCAGCTGTAACAAATATATCACACCAAAGCAAGGAGTTAACTCAAAAATAAATTAGGAAGCCAGGCAGAATATATATCTAAAACTTTTTCTGGCTGTTTTATTTTTTCTCTGTACATACAAAATAGTTTTGTTAAAAGTGTATATAAATGATTTTAAAAGTGTATTCATGATTTTTAAAGAATGTAGTAGAAAAATAAGTAAAATGATAAACGTTTAAAGAAGAACTGTTGTGAATTTGTCAATGCTGACCTTATAAAGATGAAATAACCAGTATCAGAACTGAAAATTTGATAAAAGGTAATAGTGATGGCACAGACATTAAAACACACGGATGTTATAAAAATTAATGTCAGTGAATTTAATACAAGACAAGTTGGTCAAAATCCTGAAAAAAAATTTTATCAAAAGTTGCAGAAAATCCAAAAAGTTCCATGTGCATCAACAAAATCGAGCTAGAAAGTTTCTCATAAAAAGATCTCTAGGCCAAGCTGATTGGAGCAGTGGATTCTTCAATTTTACAAATAATACCAGTGTTATATACTCTTCTTTACACTTACTTTAATATCTCAAATTAATAATAAGATTTACTCCAGTAAGTTAATAAAGAGAAAGATTATAGGATTATCACCGTGTATGCAGGAAAATTGATATAAAATCAACACTTGTTCTGGATGAAAACCCTTGGCAGATGAGGAATATATAGGGACTTCTTTCCAATATAATAAATCATCTATAGAAACTCATAGCAAACAACATATTTAAGGAAATATATAGTGTTCCCCTGAGGGGGCAAGATAGGTAAAAATTACAATCATTCTGATGTCTATTTATCACACTATTGCAAGTGCTAGATACTACAATGCAACACAGATAATAGTAAAGGCAGTAAGAACTTTTAGGTGTGGCTCCTTGTAGACTGTCAAAATCCATGCACATAAACAGCATTAATTGGGCTCAATAGTGGAGAATTCTGGAAAATTTAGCATGTGTGATTGCAGGGTAAATATGACCAAAGTCTAATGATAACTTCATTTTTAAAAGTAATTTAATGGCTAGTAGGAAGTTAAAGCTTTATATTTAAAGGAAAATTGTCATTAATTGTAACTGTATTATGAATTAAACTCTTTTTATAAAAAAGCAGTAAGAGGATTGAAAAAAAGTATTCCTTTTCATAAAACAACACGATTGCACATGGAGAAAATAAAAAAGAAGCTTGAGTCTGTAGGAAGAAACTTGAACTTAGAGTTGCAAGGAAAGTTCAGCATATAAAAAACTATAATGCAGTTACCGGAGGGACAGAAATGGCGTGGCCTAGCCTCAGTACTTGTTACAGGTGTGTGTCTACTTTGTGGAAATGTGTGTCTATGTAATCGTGACTAATACAATTTTGTGTATGTTTTATGTCACAAACTTTGGTATTCCTTATGGGACACAGAATTTTGATTTTACAACTTGAAGCCATTCTAGAAAGTGATAGCACAGCAGTGGGGCTATACCTAACTCTATAGAGCTGGGCACTTGAAATTCTACTTTATATGTTTGTTTTCATGATTAAGTTAAAATTACAAAGGTTTATTTTTGAATACACAAATGCCATTAAGCAACAAACACCAGAAATAGGTCAGATCTTAATTGCATGAAGAAAAAAATTCAAAACGAGAAATGGATAGAGAGCCAGCTTTCTCCCCTCCCAGCAGAGCAAAATTGCTGGCTTCACTGACATGAAGGAAATCACAACTCCTCATTGGTGAGGCTGTTTCCATTATAAGATACAGCACTGAGGTAATTACAGTGCCTCTGTGGCACTATTCTGTGTCCTCACGTTTTTACATTTCTAAATATGAAGTATGTACCTTAGTTACTTTCCTAATATTGTGATATGACATGATGACCAATACCACTTATTTAAAAAAGTGCTTATTTGGGTCTTACAGTTTCAGAGGTTTAGAAACCACTGTCATTGGAGGAGCATGAGAACCAGTAGTCAGGTACAGGCTGAAGGAATAGACAATGGATCACATCTTGAGAATAACCATGAGGCAAAGAGAAATAACTAGGAATGGTGTGGACTTTTGAAATCTTAAAGCCCACCACAAGTGACACACCTCCTCCAAAAAGAGCATATATCCAAATTCTTCCCAATCAGTTCCATCAACATGGGACCAAGTATTCAACTATATGAGCCCATGGGAGGGTCATTCTCCTTCAAAACACCACAGCACATGAGCCTTAGAGTTGAGAAAAATATAAGATGCCTCATAGTCAAGGAATCTGGTCTGGTATGCATGCCTGGGTATGTGAGACAGACTCAAGATAGTTAGCTATCTATTTTCTTTGATCATGAAGATACTCACAATACAACCCAAAGTATGTTGTCTTAAGGTGGGGGCCAGTGTCTCATTTTGGTACTGATTAACTTGTATGTTGATTTACTTTTTCTTCTTTTACATGTGTGTGTATGAGTGGGGTGGGTGGGTATGTATATGGGTATATGTGTGTGTGTGAGAGCATGCACAATTGTAAACACATCATCATGTGCATGTTGGTCCTCAGATCCGTGCCAGAGATCTTCCTTGATCACTTTTCCACCTTACTCTTTCTGTGGCAGGGTGTGTAGTCAAACCCAGATTCACTTAAGTGTCCACTAACCAGCTTGCTCAAAGAATCCTATCTCCTCCTGAAAGGCTGGAATTACAGTTGACTGCCACATCTATTCATCATTATGTAAGGGAAACACAGGTCTGTTCCTCTTGCCTGTATACCAAGTGCTTTAACTGCTGAGCCAGCTCACATTACTGATAGTAAGCAATGCTTAAGTGGACTAAATCTTAGACACATGAGAATTTTAAGAGTACTTGCATAAGTCAGGATGCTCAGCGATATTATTTCTATGTCTCTTTAACATAGAAACATCAAACATCAGTCAATATTGGATAGACAGTATGGGGTAGGTCTAGTATAGGAAAACAAATAAATGTCATAAGGAAAAGCTAACTTATCATTTTCTAGATTTGACTAGGGTACACATGGTAGTTAGAAAAGACTGTATTGTTGGGTTCTAGGACAGGATGTCTGTTTTGACGAAATGCCTACACTAACTTGCAAGGTGTTTAGGCAGATTCTTATGTGCCTAGCTTGGGAAATGAATGTTGGCTGAGTTTGAGACCCAAATGCCATGTGACCTATGTTCTTGTGTGGAATGAAATAATCATAACTGTACTTAGTTATGCAACCTGAGAGTGCCCCGTTTCAGCAATGTGATACGCGTGTCATCTTTGCCATCATTTATGGTAAATATCTGGGCATCAGATTCTTTCATGAGATACTCAGTATGTAATAACACACCTAGAACACTGGTTAAAAAAAACGAAGCCTGAGAATTGATGAGTACTTGTGGTTTTGATATACATATCTCTTTCTTCCTTAGATGAGCAATATCATGTGTGCAAAGAAGTATAAAAGTATTCTCAATGGAATTATTATGGGCAGCCAATTTGCCTTCAAAGAACTACCTATCTATCTGAGGAGTGTGTCTAGACTTCAAGGAGTATTAGTTGGATCTTAGGTGTAGTTTCATTTCTCCAGGTGAATAATTATAACTTTCAGATTTGCATGAGTGCATGCATTTCTCTGTAAGAATGCACACAGAATAACATTTTTTGTTTGCAGCTGTGATCTAAAATATACATTTTCAAATATGAGCAAAGAGAACAGCTCTAATTCTTTTCATATATATATATATATATATATATATATATATATATATATATAAACCACACACAGGCTTTTGTGTTTGAGCTGTAATGATTGTGAATTATTTCTGATTAACAAAGAAAATGGTCAGCTACTTCAGTGTCTGTGATTACATCACAGTACAATGGAGAAAAGTCACTAATGGGTGCCTCTCAGGTCAGGACAGAAACTGTAGCTTTCTAATTTGTTTATTAATGAGCCTAGGACAGGACTGTGTTTGTAGAATGCCAAGCTCTGTTAAAAGTATAAAATCTGAAATATGGTTAAAACCTTAAGCGACAGACAGACAATACCATCCTAATGTATAGCTTTGGAAATAAATAACCTTCTTCCAAATGCCTGGGCGATGTTTGGAGAGGAACTTAATCAGAGAAACTGCCAGTCTTTCATCAAAGCCAAGAGGAAAATGGAATATTCAAGATGCTGAAAAGAATTACTGCAAATATATGTGCACTTTTGGTCACTGCTTTTTGATGAAGAAAATATTGTGCATAATAACTCAAGAATGTATTTAACATAAATTATATTTGCATGAATTATGTTTATTCATATGGTCAGATACATAATGGCTTGCTTGATAAATGGCTGATTAGTCTTATAATCAGCCCAAGAGGGACTTGCTGCAAGAAATTCTCTCTTGGGGGCATCTGACTTTCTAGATATTTTTCATGCACTTTTTCATACTGAAATGGTACCAGATATGGGTAACCAAAATAGTGTCAACCCAGCTTTCTGTTTTCACTCTGGAATTTGCTTTCTTAGGTTGGGATGCCTGGGGAAATTTACAACCAACTCCAAAGCTTCTAGAAGCAGAGTAAAGTGATCAATGGCAAACTACTTTGAGAAAAGGGGGCTATTCATAAAAGCACATATGCAGGGGACTCATGATTTTACACTTTGATAGTAAGAAGAAAGTGAGATGCTTCTGGTGAGCATACGGAGTGGCTGTCCTTTTCACTGTGTATGGATGGCCAGACGATTGCCTGCATCTGACACCCAGCAGAAGAACATGCTCATCTGTGGAATGAGCCTTTAATATTAAGAGGAAATACTTCCCATCCATTAAGCACCCTTTCTCTGTGGAAAGTAGCTATAATTTCTACTCCATGCCCTGTCTAGGCATTATTCTCATTCTTCATGGCTCTTTCTTTAAGTTGACTTGAACTGTCACATCTGAATCAAAATTATCCTGAATGCCTTTCACTCTAAACACCCTGATTGTTTATGGTTGTTTATCTGCCGGGCAATTCTGTGCTGACTTCACTCTATCACATGGTTATTCTTGTTGATCCTTAGGCCATTTTTGGTTTTCTGTAAGATAACATTAAGGGGATAAACACCACTGATAATTAATTTTACTGTGATGCTAAACAAAGTGCTTACTCCTAATTTGATATTCAAATAGGGGTGAATAAAATAAAAAGTCTCTATAGGACAATATACCTCTATTGCTAACAACACAAGTAGCTCTACTGTTACTACGAATTTGTGTATATATTTACATTGTTCTTGCTAACATTAGAAACACTTTCCTGAAAACAAATCATACTTGGAATAAAAACCCCACAAGAATAAGAATACTTATTTAAGCCCTATATTATACTTTCAAGCGAAATGTTCTATTACCAATATTATTTCAGGGGAACCTGGATCTGTAGTCAAGAGTGGGCATTTAATGTTATTGGGTGCCTGATAAAATAACGAAAATGATTTGGTGTTCTAAAAAGCAGAAAAATTAATATAGGTATTTGGTGGTTAATTATAACATGGGAAGTGAATATAGTAAACCTGTAAGCAAAGAGGATAATAATCAACATCGAGAAATTAGACCAACCTAATTTTCACATTTCTGTCAGTGATTAAGCAGGACTGCCCAATTTGATCAGGCATTATGTAACTAGCTTTACGAATTATAGTGGTATCTTTTGCTTATTAATATTGTGTTTTTTATAATTTAGTCTATTATGTTATAAATAATACACAGACTCCTTTTGTATAGATGACACATCTCAAGGCTTGTAGAATAGTTTTTAATGTAAGCTAGAGAACTTATTCTCTCTTCTACATTTTTATTTTCTGTTTTCATGCAGATAGTTTCAAACCCTGAGAAATGATCTTGCTGTGATGAATACAGACAATAAACACAGTTTATATGAAAGATTTAATTCTACCTATTGACATTTAAAAATTCAGGGAAACCTTGGTTTAGAATGTTATTTTAGGAGTTGTGCCCGAGTAAGAGGTATGCACTCTTAAAACACAGCCTTGGCCTAAATGATTCCCACCCTCCAGAGTCTGGAGCCAAAGTTTTCCTTTGCACTTCTGATTGTGTTTGAAACACTCCCATGACTAGAACTGTCTCTGACTTGCTGCTTTCTCTTTTTGAAAAGCTTCTTTTCATTTAACTTTCCATATTCATTTTCTGTCCACTCACACTGTGTAACCGTGGAAAGGTTGACTGTAAGATCACTAGCACAGATTGTGTCTTTCTTCTCTCAAGGGTGAACTCACTCTGTCTTCTGTTTACTAAGCTTGGCTAAAACAAAGCACTGGTCAGGCAGCTGTGAAAATGTCTGCTGCCACTAACTGTGATTGACAGCCTAATTAAATTGGGGTTGGGGTAAGTGTTGGGTGGGTAGCCCAATGAAGAGAGAAGATTTGCCTATACTGAAACCGTCATTAACCCCAGGACACTACAAATGTGATAAGTTGACCAGGATCCTTTTATTTCCTTTAGAAAGAGCATATACATTTCATTGCATAAAAGAATTATGTAAGAGTTATTTAGCAAACATAATCCAACCTATTATTAATAAGCAATAATATATATGGATAAAACAAGCTACATTTTTAACAAATAATAAAAAGAACCTAAGTCTGTTGTGATTTGTAGGTTAAATTCACATCTCTGAACACACACTTTTCTATAATATGGTATAGGTTCTTATAACCTCACTAGAGAATAGTATGTCTATAATAGACCTGAAATTTCCTTGAAACTGAAGCCTTACTATTTTTAAGAAAAGACCTGCTGTTGTTTTGTGATTAAGTGAAATGCTTTATGTAGTATTCATATTCTTTTAATTAAACATGCATGCATGCACACACGCATCCATCCACATATCCTCATGTACTTGAAACTTTTTTACTGGGCATACTAAAACTATATGGTGGGATAGGATTTTTTTTTTCTAGTCTGTTAACATGAATTTCCCAACTTTTTCGAAACTAAAGTTTTATGAGGATACTCCAAAATTTGACCTCGTTTAAGATGAAGGTGTACAGCATACTCTCAAATGACTGCTTTCATTCTTCTTTCTCCTCTTTTCTCCCTCCTTTATCTAAGAAAGAGTCTAGTCCAGACCTGACTTGAACTCACAAGTCTCCTGCCTCAGCTACCTGAATGCTCAAATTCCAGACTTGTCTCATCAAACCCTGGAAGAAAATGACTTATTCCAGCTACAAATAAAAACAAAGGAAAGCATTTACTACATCCTATTTAAGAGTCAGTACACTGGGCCTCACAGAATGTACTGATGTGGTGTTGAAAGAACTAGATAAAACAGGTATTTGTAACCACATGAACAAAAGAAAGACAATGAAAACAAAGGGGAGTTCGGGTGACCCTCAGCTGCTTTGTCATTCAGTCCACAGACATGAACTTAGTGCCTCAATTTGTTGTAACGAAAAATGAGAACTAACTCATTATTTGAAAAAAAAAAAAAAACCACTTGAGGCAAATGGACATTCACTGAACTATCAAGCTGGTGTCAAAAATGCCAAATCTTAACATAATAGAGTGTGGTATCACTTTCATCTTCTCAGATATGCTTCTTGTAATTGTATTATTGTAATACCCATTGTTCTAAAACAATATATCCTTAAATGTAGAATTCTTGATAGTCTAAAGGGACAGGTTAAAAGTAGTTACAGACTATTACATTACTTGAAAGTAAATGTAGAGAAGAAAGGCTAATCAAGAAGGAGGGCAATATTTACAGATTTGGATTAAAATAGATCAGTAAAGAAAATAGAATGTGAGGGGTTCAATAGATGTGGGCCCTGATGGTACCCCTGGAGAGACCAGGGGTGTGTGAATGGTGAGCAGCCCTTTGTATCTGCTAAAGAGCAGCCTTCCTAAATAAAATCCTTACACTTAGGGGAAGTTTTATTTCTAATAGTGTACATTTCATTTAGCACATATCTAAGGGACATAAGAAGTGACCCAAGTGACCCAGATAAGCTCAAATTGCCTCAAAATAATGAATTGAAAAATGTACCGCTATGAATAATATTTATTTTTTTCCTTCACACCAAGGCAACATAGTTTCTCAATCAAGAATTCCATGAAAAGATAAAATTAGTATTTAACTTAACCATATCCAAATATAAAAGTTAGGAATTACCAAAACATTGAGATCTTGGCAAGGGTTATTGGGAAATGGTAAGAGAAGCCAGAGTATTTAGGGATAGGACAACACCGTCATAGAAGCAGGAAGAGGGGGATAGGATAGGAGGTTTCTGGGGAGGGGCAGAAAGGGGATAACATTTGAAATGTAAATAAAGAAAATATCCAATAAAAAAGAAAGAAAAGCAAAAATGGATCAAGCTGGCTTATTAGAATCCAATTGCAGAGTAGTCTTATATATGCTTGCATATTTATTTAAGAATTTCCACAATAGCATCTCAGCTATTTCTGTCTTTTCAACTTATCCCCAAAACAACAACTAGGCACAAATTTCTACACTTAATTTCCAACTATAACACTAAATAAAAGCACAACAAGCCACTTGGTCACACCCGTCACATTTCAGTTGCTTGACAGCCACCTGAGGTTCATGGCTCTCCCTGAGGATGGTGTTGAGATACATGACACTGTCACTGTAGCACAGGCTCTGAACAGGAATAAAAAAAATGGATGAGAGGAAACATTTGGCAAAATAATCTATGTAACTGAGCAGAACACCTCTACAGAGGTATCGCCCAAGGTGCTATGGAAGATGGACACGGGAAACAGAAAGTATCTTCCTTGAGACTGCATGCTTGGTTTATGCTGAATGTACAAGCAGGGCTGAAACGCAGTCTGAGGGAATGCTCTTTAAACACAGCTCTTACATAGCATCCACTCAAAATATAACAGAATATTATTCACCACACGGCAGTGCAGCACATCTATTAATGGTATACTTCCTGTTTTCCTTCTTTTTTCTTTATTAGATATTTTCCATATTTACATTTCAAATGTAATCTGCTTTCCTCACTTCAACTCCCAAAACTCCTATCCCATCCCCCCCTTCCCCTGTTTACCAACCCACCCACTCCCACTTTCCTATCCTGGCATTCCATTACACTGGAGCATCAAGCCTTCACAGAACCAAGGGTTTCTCCTCCCATTGATGCCTGACATATGCAGCTGGAGCCATGGTTCCCTCCATGTGTACTCTTTGGTTGGTGGTTTAGACCCTGGGAGTTCTGATATGGTTCCTCCTATGGGACTGCAAACCCTTTCAGTTCCGTGGGTCCTTTGTCTAGCTCCTCCATTGAGGACCCTGTGCTCAGAACAGTGGTTGGCTGAGAACATCCCCTTCTGTATTTGTCAGGCACTGGCAGAGGTTCTCAGGAGACAGCTATATCAGGCTCATGTCAGCAAGCACTTGTTGGCATCCACAATAGTGACTGGGTTTGGGAACTGTATATGGAATGGATCCCCAGGTAGGGCAGTCTCTGGATGGCCTTTCCTTCAGGCTTAGCTCCACACTTTGTATCTCCTTCTGTGGGTATTTTGTTTCCCATTCTAAGAAGGACCAAAGTATCCACACTTTGGTCTTCCTTCTTCTTGGGCTTCATGCAATCTGTGAGTTATATCTTGTATATTCAGAACTTAAAGGTCATAGCACTCTCCCTAACTTAATCTTATTTAAAGATGTTTGGATATAAATGACCTCTAAATATATCCAGTATTTATTTTTAGACAAATGCCTATGAGTTACCTGGATTGATCAATACACAGTAATAGGGAAACTGCAAAAAGCTGGCAACCCAATCATTTATAAACTCACTTAAGTTAGGCAGTTTGGGTACATGCCTTATGGCAGTCCAGGCAATGATTACCAGATCCCTGGCTTCTATACAGAAAGCATTCTTCTCTGCTCAGGAGAATTTTACTTCCTTTATTTTAGTCTGGAAAACAGTAGGTACAAATTGGCACTTTCATAGATCATTAATACAGCCAGAAAGAAGATGATTACTGGACTACTTTGAAGATAAAAGCATTTTGAGAAAAGGTTTTGTATTAATACTAAAATGACTTGGAAGAAGAAGAATGAACCTGGAAGAGTTCTCTATTATTTTGTCACTAAGGTTTATAAATCTTTGAGTTCCCTAAATGCACAGTGTATAATCATACTATCATTTGTGAAAACATAATAATAATTATCCCTTAGTTATTACCCCAAATGAACATGTCCTTCACGATCAAGAAGAAACATGCATGCCTACCCTCTATCTACTTCTCTCTATACATTTATTGTCTATTTTTCTCCTCTGCCAAACAGAAATAACAGCCTTTTCCAGGTTCTACACAATGCCCATATTTTATTGCCAAAGAGAGTTCTGCTATACAGATTATGACATACTCTATTGTCTATGGATTTCAGTGTGAGAAGGGCCCTCAGAAGCCATAAATGGTTAAAATGTTTCTCTGCATTCATCCTCATGTAAAAAATGTGGTGATAGGGTCCATTTCATTTACAATTTACCTACTCTAGGCAGAACCTTGCAAAGTGATTACTGGACCCCAGTAGACAGCCTGCAGGCAGCCGAGTAAAGTCACTATGGATATAATCCTGTGAGGACCTGGGTGGCCTTTGATCATAGTTTTAAGATTCAGGTTCAAGGAGCTGTAGGTTATGTGGTTTGCTGAAGTGCCTGATAAATGGCAAAACCCTTCTTTCTAATATTTGGCCAGGATCATGCCTTCACATTTTTTTCTGATAGACTAGACTATAGGATGAATTTCATTGAGTTACTGTTTTACTACATGGGAGGGGAAAGAGGTACTTGTGTTGTTCTTAATAGGAATCAAAACTTCCTAAAGTAAGTGATGTAAACAACAAGCAAAATTCGTGCTCCACACAGAATGCTTGTTTTGTTTTACTTTCTAAGATGTCTTACTCTACAGCCTAGGTTTATATTGTACTTGAGCTCCCATGGGCTGAGGTTACAGTGCATCTACCTCTAAGTGAGGTCTTGCCATTCTGCAGATCCCTGTATACTCGGCTCTTCAGGTAGAGTAGGGTGTTGGAGTCTTGTTAAATTGTATGTTGTGACATGAATATGTACAAAGTCCATAAATATTTATTGTTTGTGTTATCATTTTGTTCCAAAATAACTTGTTAACTTCTGCTGTAGCATGATAAAATGATCATCCAAGTCTTCTGCCTTTATTCCCACCCCCTTTGCTTTTAAAACAATAAAATAATAGCAGTACAGGAGAAAAAGAAACAAAATAATCCAAAAGAACCAGAAGGAACCAAGTTTGAGAAACTGGGTAGCAAATGAGCACTGAAGAGGGAAGACAAACAAACCACGAGCATAATTTATCACTTCTCAGGAAACATGGGCAGTAAGGGTGGGTCATGGGATCCTCACTGAGTAGAATTAACCCCACCGTTGAGAAACCCTATCCTCCCACGCTTTCTCTGTGAAATAGAGTTTGCTTTCTTACTGCCATGGATTTTTAACCCCAAGATCAAGTCTGAGAATTGCCTTATTAGTCTAAGAAAACCACCCCGAGGAAACACTCAATACAGATGAAGGAATGCTTTAGGTAAGCATTGCACAGCAGCGGCTACAGGCACAACTATAGATTTCCATGGGAAATCAATCAGTCTCCACCATGGAGTGCCACTGTCTGGCAATGCTAATGATGCTTTATGCACAGTTATGATGTGATGACCTAGGATGACGCCTGCCTATCAGCACATTCTCATTTAAGGGAGACATGACAATGGAAAGAAACCTATTCATTTTGGCAGATTATTAACTCTACCCTTAAGTCCTTTTAATCAGCCTTGTCTTCCTTTTTACATCAAAGCAATAACCAGAACATGGAGTAGATGAACAACAGACAGTATTTAAAACATGAATAGATGACCTAGACATAAGTTACAGAGGGAGGAGAAGAATAGTATGATTTTTATCCTAAAGAAGTTTTTACTGGCTTTACAAAAGAAAACAGATCCCTTTCTGTTGTTGCTGCTAAACAGTTATCCTAAGAACAGAGTCAGTATTTTGGAAGAAGGGAAAATTTAAGTCTACTATTTTAGTAACAAAGTGGTTACTTGGGTTAATGGGGAATAAAAACAGAATTAACAATATTTGGTAATGATGAGAAATGTCAAATTCTTAACCTTTTCTGGCAGTCATATTTTATCCATAGTTGATAAGTCAAGAACCAGAAGCACTACATTCTTTATTAGAAGCATGTAGAAATTAAATGTAAGTTGAGATTGGGGATTATTCACTGCTTTAATTAGTTAATTTTAATTTATTTTCATTTTTGACTGCAGGTTTATATTTATTTGGAAACTACTTTGCTGACACATGGCGATTAGTAAATTAGCACGATGAACTGAAGAAACTTTAAAAATGTTATGTGGGGCTATAGTATAGTATGTGAATATTCTACAAAGGAGCATGTGTTAGAGACTCCTTGTGTCTGGCCCTTGGGGGAGGAGGTAGTTCAAAGATTGTTCTTACTGGGAGGAAGCAAAGTCACTGAGGGTGTGTACCTTGATGGAGATACTAAGACTCAGACTCTCACCTCCCCTTCGCTACCCTCCTCCTCTTCCCCCTCATAGTTCTTCTCCTCTCCCTCCTGTTCTTATCCACAATGTTCACTATTTTTTTTGCCCTGCTCTCATATTTCCCTTATTTCTCTACTCCTTCATGCTTCCCATGAAGCAATGGGGTAGCTTTCTATGCTAAATACTCCCATCACCTACTGTCATGGGGCCCATAGGATGGCAAACTGAAATCTCCGAACATATGAGCCAAAATAAACTCTCCATTTTATGAGTTCAGGTATTTTTCATATTGGTGGAAAGCTGGTTAACAACTCAACAAAAATAAATAATCCATTCTTTAGCATGTTTTCATTGTTATAACGTTAAGTGTAGAATGTATTAAGTTCTCAATTTTCTCGAGAGCATCCAGGGTCCTTCCAGGGGCCTGGTGATTTGGTCCCTTGGCTTCAACTTATTACTCTTTGTCTCAGCTAAGAAGTCCTTGCTTCCCTGATCACGTTCTTAAAACAATAGTCTCTACTCTGCTGCACTGCTCTTTCATTATGCTCATTTTCCTCTGGAACTCACACCATGGTTTGACATGCTTTTCACTTTCTTTCTTTCCTTCTTTCCTTCCTTCCTTCCTTCCTTCTTTCCTTCCTTCTTTCTTTTCCTTCCTTCCTTCCTTCCTTCCTTCCTTCCTTCCTTCTTCCTTCCTTCCTTCCTTCCTTCCTTCCTTCCTTCCTTTTCTTTTTTACTTTGTTTATTGGGTAGTTTCTTTATTTTTATTACATTTCAAATGTTTTCCCCTTTTTATGTCTCCCCTTCGGAAAACCCCATCCCATCACCCCTCCCCCAGCCTCTATGAGGGTGCTCCCCCATCCATCCATTCCTGTCCTCCCGCCCTGACATTCCTCTACACTGGGGCAGTGAACACCCTCAGGCCCAAGGGCCTCTCCTCCCACTGATGTTCAACAAGGCTAACCTCTGCCACATATGCAGCCAGCACCATGGGTCACTATGTGTATTCTTTGCTTGGTCGTCCAGTCCCTAGAAGCTCCAGGGGGTGGGGAGGGTCTGGGCTGTTAACACTGTTGCTTCCTCCATGGGGCTGCAAATGCCCTCAGCTCCTTCAGTCCTTCTCCAACTCCTCTATTACAGAACCCCGAGCTCAGGCCAATGGTTGGCTTCGAGCTTCAGGCTCTGTATTTGTCAGGCCCTGGCAGAGCCTCTCAGGAGATAGCTATATCAGGCTCCTGTCGGCAGGTACTTCTTGGCATCTGCAATAGTGTCTGGGTTTGGTGTCTGTATAAGGGATGGGTCCCTAGGTGGGGCAGTCTCTGGATGGCCTTTCCTTCAGCCTCTGCTCCACACTTTGTCTCCATATTTCCTCCTGTGAGTATTTTGTTCACCCTTCTGAAAAGGACTGAAGCATCCACATTTTGGTCTTCCTTCTTCTTAGGCTTCATATGACCCTTGGAGCTAATATCCACTTATCAGTGAGTGCATACCATGTCTGTTCCTTTGCAACTGACTTACTTCTCTCAGGATTATATTCTCAAATTCCATCCATTTCCCTGCGAATTTCATGAAGTCATTGTTTTTAAGAGACGAACAGTATACCATTGTGTAAATGTACCACATTTTCTGTATCCATTCTTCTGTTAAGGGCATCTGGGTTCTTTCCAGCTTCTGGCTATTATAAATATGGCTGCAATGAACACAGTAGAGCATGTGTCCATATTACATTTTAGAGAATCTTCTGGGGATATGCCCAGGAGTGATATAGTTGGGGTCTCAGGTAGTACTATGTCCAATTTTCTGAGGAACTGCCAGACTGATTTCAAGAGTGGTTGTACCAACTTTTAATTCCACCAGCCATGGAGGAGTCTTCCTCTTTCTCCATATCCTTGCCAGCATCGGCTATAACCTAAGTTTTTAATCTTAGCCATTCTGACTAGTGTGAGGTGGAATCTCAGGGTTGTTTCTTCCCTGATAACTAAGGATATTGAACATTTCTTTAGGTATATCTCAGCCTTTAAAGTTTCTTCAGTTGATAATTCTCTGTTTAACTCTGTTCCTCATTTTTTAATAGGGTTATTTGTTTCTCTGGCATCTAACTTCTTGAATTCTTTGTATTTATCAGATATTAGCCATCAATAGGATGTAGGGTTGGTGAAGATCTTTACCCAGTCTGTTGGCTGCTGTTTTGTCCTATTGAATGTCTTTTGCCTTACAGAAGTTTTGCAATTTTTTGAGACTGTATTTGTCAATTTTTGATCTTAGAGCATAAATCTCTGGCATTCTGCTGAGGAACTTTTCCCCTGTGCCCATGTGTTAGAGATTTTCCCTACTTTCTCTTCTATTAGATTCATAGTGTCTGGTTTTATGTGGATGTCCTTGATCCATTTGAAATTGAGCTTTGTACAGGGAGATAAGAATGGATCAATTTGCATACTTCTGTATGTTTTCAGCCAGCTGTACCAGCACCATTTTTTGAAATGTCTTTTTTCCACTGAATGTTTTTAGCTCCTTTGTCAAAGATTAAGTGACCTTAGGTGTATGGGTTCATTTCTGGTTTTCAATTCTAATCCATTGATCTACCTCTGTCACTGTACCAATACCATATAATTTTTAAGACTATTGCTCTGTAGTACAGCTTGAGGTCAAGGATGCTGATTCCCACAGAAGTTCTTTTATTATTGAGAATAGTTTGAGAAATCTTGTTTTTTTTAAATTCCAAGTGAATTTGGAAATTTGATCTTTTTAACTCTATAAAGAATTGAGTTAGAATTTTGATAAGGATTACATTGAATCTGTAGATTGCTTTCAGCAAGATGGCCATTTTTACTATGTCAATGCAGGAGCATGGGAGACCTTTCCATCCTTTGAGATCTTTGATTTCTTTCTTCAGAACTTGAAGTTCTTGTCATATAGATCTTTCACTTGTTTGGTCAGAGTCAACACCAAGATACTTTATATTTTTGTGACTATTGTGAAGAGTGTCGTTTCCCTAATTTCTTTCTCAGCTTGTTTAATCTTTGAGTAGAGGAAGGCTACTGATTTGTTTGAGTTAATTTTATATCCTGTTAATTTGCTGAAGTTGTCTGTCAGCTTTGAGTTCTTTGGTGGAGTTTTTTTTTGGCTCACTTAAGTATGCTATCATATCATCTGCAAATAGTGGCATTTTGACTTCTTCTTTACCAATTTGTATCCCTTTGACCTCCTTTTGTTGTCTAATTGCTCTAGCTAGAACTCCAAGAACTATATTGAATAGATAGGGAGAGAGAGAGAGAGGGCAGTCTTGTCTAGTCCATGATTTTAGTTGGATTATTTCAAGTTTCTCTCCATTTAGTTTGATGTTGGCTTGGTTTGCTGTATATTACTTTGCTATGTTTAGGTATGGGCCTTGAATTCCTGAACTTTCCAAGACTTTTAACTTGAAGGGTTGTTGAATTTTGTCAAATGCTTTTTTAGCATCTAATGAAATTATCATGTGGTTTTTATTCTTTGAGTTTATTTATGTAGTGGATTAGATTGATGGATTTCCGTATATTGAACCATCCTTGCATCTCTGGGATGAAGCCTACTTGATCATGGTGAATGATCATTTTTGATGTGATTTTGGATTCTGATGGTGGGAATTTTATTGAATATTTTTGCATTGATATTCATAAGGGAAATTGGTCTGAATTTCTCTTTTCTTTTTGGGTCTTCGTGAGGTTTTTGGTATCAGGGTAACAGTTGGATAGTGTTCCATTTCATTATTTGTGGAATAGTTTGCAGAGTATTGGTATTAGGTTTTCTTTAACGAATTGATAGAATTATGCATTAAAACCACCTGGTCCTGGGTTTTTTTGGTTGGGAGACTTTTAAGGACTGCTTCTATTACTTTAGTGGTTATAGGACTCTTTGGATTGCTTTGCTAATTCTGATTTAACTTTGGTATTTGGTATCTGTCTAGAATATTTTCCATTTCATCCAAATTTTCCATTTTTTTGTTGAGTGTAGGCTTTTGAACTAAGATCTGATGATATTTTGGATTTCCTTAGTCTCTGTTTTTTGTCTCCCTTTTCATCTCTGATTATGATTATTTGGATTCTGTCTCTGGGCCCTCTGGTTAGTATGGCTAAGGGTTTATCTATCTCATTGGTCTTCTCAAAGAACCAACCCCTAGATTGGTTGATTCTTTGTGTAGCTCTTTCAGTCCTGAGTTTGATTATTTCCTGCTGTCTACTCTTCTTGGGTGTATTTGTTTCTTTTTGTTATAGAGTATTCTGGTCTTCTGTTAAGCTTCTAGTGTATGCTTTCTCCAGTTTCTTTTTGGAGGCACTCAGAGTTCTGAGTTTTCCTCTTAGCACTGCTTTCATTGTGTCCCATAGGTTTGGGTATGTTGTTCCTTCATTTTCATTACATTCTAAAAGGTCTTTAACTTCTTTATTTCTTCCTTGACCAAGTTATTATTGAGTAGAGTGTTATTAAGCTTCCATGTATATGTGGGGTTTCTGAAATTTTTGTTGCTATTGAAGACCAGCCTCAATCCATAGTGATCTGATAGGATGCATGGAATTATTCAGTCATCTTATATCTGTTGAGTTCTGTTTTGTGACCGATTATATAGTCAATTGACATGCTTTTTTCAACAGTCTTTCTCATCTAAGTTTTGTGAGAGGAGAGAACTTCATTTTATTTGTCTTTGTAAGTTCTCTCACACATAGTAGGTATTCAACAAATATTTGTGGAATTAATCAAGAGTACTCTAACAACCCATAGGATTATTCCAATTTATATATATTTTTGTATCTTGTTTTTTCTACTATACACAAGAAAGAAAACGTTGGCTCTTAGAGACTTGAGGTATTGCAATGATTTAAAACTAAATTCTTTGTGGACTTACGGCCATTGGCTTTTGTTCTCTACCTAGATCACTTCAGTGAATAGCAAAACAAACAAACAAACAAAAAGTAAACAAAACTCTACTTTTTTTCTAGAATCATTATAAAAGTCATGCCATTAACTGTTTCCATTCACTCAGGTGTGATACTATTCTTGGTGTAGAGATAAAGAATTTAAGACTTGGAAATGTACTCATTGTTAAAAAGTTTCTATTTGGAGATAGACAAAAAGTCCTGTGTAACAGGTGTTTTCAGAAACCATTCCTGTTGGTGAAACTGTATGTTGGCCAGTCTATAGTAAACATGTTTCATATTTTTCTGAACAGGAATCTAGAGAAATGACTAACCAGTGAGTATTGTTAAAATGAAGGCATTTCCCTCAAGTTCCAAGAACATAACAAATAAGGAAAACATAAACTCTACTCTTTGACTGCAGAGAAGTCTTTTTTTAATATTTTCAAGATACCTAATAAAGTATACATTAATTTTACAAATGCTGTCTTGTGGTGGTGTGACTCCAGCACAATTTCTTATCATTCTCAAATATTTAATATGTAATTATCAAACTGTATGCATATATAATGTCAGCCCTTCAAAGTTTCATTCAAGAATAGAGCAGAGATAGAATGAAGAAAAAAGGAAAAGCAAAAATAATTGTAATTTACTTAAACCATCCTACATTTTTCAAACCCTAAGGGCATTTACCCTAAAGATGAGACCATCAGAGCTATCAATAAGATTACAGAAAAGATGCATTCAACTGTCTCATACTCCCAACCTGGTAGTCAATTTGAACTCTCAGATGCTATTACATAACAGATGAGAGAATAGGCCCTTCTTTTATACAAACTGAAGATCATCCTCTATTTTTTCTGTACATTCTTCTCTTGAAAGTGTTTTGTTTACATAGGTTTGAGTAGCATAACTTAATTGGTCACATTCTTTTTTTGTTTTTCCTTTTTGGTTTTTTTTTTGTTTGTTTGTTTGTTTTTTTCAAGACAGGGTTTTTCTGTGTAGCCCTGGCTGTCCTGGAACTCACACTGTAGACAAAGCTGGGCTCAAACTCAGAAATCTGCCTGCCTCTGCCTCCCAAGAGCTGTGAATAAAGATGTGTGCCACCACCGCCCAGCTCATTGGTCATGATTTTTAACTGTAACAATTACCGCTTTTGTGTATGTATATTTTATTTATTTCTAATGTAGAAGATGGAATTTAGTGAACATGATTAAATATGTAATATCAGTTAAAGGAATAAGTACCTGCTAAATACTGTAGTAGCAGTACTTATTAATATATATTGTAGTACTGTAGGAGCAGTACACATTACTACATATTGCCAATATTAGAAAGTAGTACTTTGTTAGTAACATCTTTCTTACTAAATATGAAGTTCTTTTTATAGTAATATTTTAATAGCAAGCAATCGTATTTTGGTTCAAGAGAAAATATTCACAGTAAGCAAAATATTCTTAAAATAAAAATATATTAAAGCTTCATCTTCAGCTCTCAGGGCATATTGCAGAAGATAAAGAATAAATACTTTCAAGATCCAAAAGATACAGGGAAGTATTTAAAATGTCATCTTTGGGGCAAGATATAAGCATTGCAATACAAATGTGCTGTTTTGTGATTATCTGTTCTGGGTCTGCAATAGAACAGGCCCATCTACAGGCAAGTGTGGGTGGGTGGGCTGCGGGCTCCCTGCCTGTCACTGTTGACCTTATTGCTACTGATAAATTCAGGGTGAGTGGGAATCATTGCCTTCAGTTACAAATCTGTTGAGAAACCTTCCAGGTTCCAATGAATAGTTTCAATCCCATGTCACACAGAGGCTCTGGTTATACAATGTGTGTCATAAAACAAAACCAAAAGTCACCAACTCTATGAATGCTAGGGAGGAGCAGATGTGCGAGCCTTGGGAGGAAGGTCTTGATAGCGATGGGAGAGAGATAAGACAGTGTCTTACTTGCTATTTTTTTTTTTACTGAGAAGAGACAACATGGCCAAGACAACTCTTAAGAAAGAAAACATTTCATTGAGGCCTTGCTCATTATTTCAGAGACTTAATACATTATCACTACAGCAGTGAGCATGGTGACACACATGCAGGCATGATGCTGGAGAAGGAGCTGAGACCTACATCCTGATCTGCCAACAGAAAGTGAAAGACTTGGCCTGGCATGGGCTTTTGAAACCTCAAAGCCCTCCTCCAGTAACATACTTCCTCCGACAAGGCCACACCTCCTAATCCTCCTAATCCTGACACTCCTTGGTGGCTAAGCTTTCAAACATATGAGCCTATGCTAGCTTACTGAAACCACCAGAGACAGGACAAGAGGAGAGTATAATCAGAATGCAGTAAATAAATATATGGAATGGTCAAAGAACATACCCCATTAATTAAAACACGACTCAAACACAAACTTAAGAATTAATGAGAAATCCATTATATGAACTACAGTTTGAGAGCTTGAGAGATCATGTCTTGCAAAGATATGAGTTAAATCAAATGTTGGGACATATCAATTTTTGGATTCCAGAAACAGAAACTAGTCCTATTCACATAGCATCTGGAAACACTTTATCTGCTTTAAAATGAATAATGTTTAAAAGTTAAATAAAATTAAGGAAGTGGTTAAGCGCTAACACCATGACAAGTCAATATTAAGTGCCTTATAAGATGCAAATAGTGCTAAAATATATGTGCATATTTAATGCACAGGCTACAGTCATCAAGCATTCCATAAAGTTTCATTTAATTTAACAAATGATAATAAGGTATTTATAAATGGAATCTTAATAGAGTAAACAGCAGTAAAAATACCTATAATAATTCACATTACAGTAAATCTCTTTATCCTTCTTATATTCCACAAATAATCTCTTTACTACTGAAATACTTATGGTACATACCAGAGACTAAGTGATAGAAAACCATTTTTAACTTCATGATGTTAAGAGAGGCTTCTTGCATAGCATATAATTTCTTGTTCCTGATACTTTTGCTTATTGCAATAAACATTATGGCAAGCTATAAGGTTCCTAGATATTTTTCTAAGCTGTTCTGGTACTTGTACACTATCACTATGCAAGTCTAGGTGTATACTTATATATAAGTATATTTTGAAACAATTGATTCAAGTACTTTTAGCAGATATGCAGTTTCAGTGCATTTGTAAAATTACAGACAGCATAAATTGACTGCAGATCTTGTTAAAATGCAGCTTATAATTCATCAAATCCATTGGAGGGGGAGGTTCAAATCTGTATTTCTCATAATTCCCAGGTTTAGGATAGTCTCTTATAGAGCAGACTTTATAAGAAAGTCTCTGGGATAGCTGTTTCCTGTTTTGACAAATCCCGAATCAAGGAACCTGGGGCAGATAGAAGCAATACTGAGTTTATGACCTACTCATTAAAAAATAAATTAAATCTTGAGATACGATCTAGAAACATATAGCCTTGATAGCTATAAAGTTTGGGAAAGACATATTTAAGGACAAAGTTAACAAAACTCTATTGATTTTCAATGCATCATTATTCTGAAAAATCAAAAGTCATTACATACTTGAAAAATTTTTCCAGTCTATAAGACAGTAATCTACCATTAAAAGTTTCAGAAAACAACCTTTTTGTGGGTAACTATTGTTTACTATTGTTTCTTCCCTCAAAAGTGAACTTCCCTCCTAAATGAGATTATTAGATTAAACGTTATAGCAGAGAACAGAAAAGAAAATTTCCATGGAAGCTGAATAAAAGCGTCCCACCAGGAATGCCTACTAAGTGCTGGGCACTGATTTAGAAAACTCAATATCCATTTCTCAATATGTATCCTTGGAAAATGAGATATTAAGCCCTAAGCAATACAAATACAGCAAAGCAAACAGGAGAAGGTGGAGACTATCAGCCGAAACATGTCAGAAGCTCTATGAATTATATCACTGCATATGGGCAGCAAGTGGCCAGGGACAGAAGTCGAAAAAAGTGTAGACCTATTTAGGGCAGGGTTAGGATTCCATTATTTTTCTAAGTTGGTTAAAAATAGTAACTACCAAGACACATGGCAGGAGCAGGTCCTTTTAGACAAATAGCAAAGACTCAGGAATTCTTCATAAGTGCTTCAGCTTGCAAGGGAGGGGTGTGTTCAAGAGAGTAAAATGTTGCTTTAAGAAAGATGCTGGAATATAAACCGATAGAGAAAGCATAGACAGCATGGGCGAGAGTGTATTGTTTTAAATAATCAAATTATTGGAATCCTGAATTGGAGCATTGCCTAGTATTTGTCAAACACCTTTCTGTGTTCTGCTTGAAGAGGGTTGGGCTAAAACCCTCACAGTCCACAGAGGGTCCAAATGAAGTAAGAATATAAATGCACAAATGTTGTTCAGAGACTTTTTTTTTCAGGGACAGATTTAAAAATAAGACAAGTTAATTTGATGTATTTTTGGTAATATTAAGTAATGGAACTCAGGTCTTCGAAGCTCAGATGTTTGTACTGAGAGGTGAAAATAGAGTCAAAAAATGTATCAGAGGTATATGATGTATCAGGTAATGTGATGTTAAAGAAGTACTTTGGGTCTGGATATTTGAGTTTTATCTTGGCTTAGTCACTTATTGACCTGTGACACTGGGCAGATAAACTCACTATTCAAGTCTGATGTTTTCTTAATAGAAAAATTGGGGTTTAGTGGGTACAGATGCCTGGTTGCCAAGGTCAGCTTCTCCTCAGCAGGGGCTGATGCCAGAGCAGAGGCACAGTGTTCTTAGCCCCTTGTTCGCCTTTGACCAAAACCTTAGTGGCTCTGTTCAGAAGGCCTCGACGCATCCTGAGATAATTAAGAAAAAGGATTCTAGCCAAGAGATTAAAATGATTAAAATGAATTATGCTAAGTGAAGAAGATCAAGGGACTATTTGTTCATAAGAGATTTCTTTGGAGGCTTAAACTCCCAAACTCTAGTCACAAATTCTTGAAATTATAATATTTTAGGTCCACTTTATAAGGAATTATCTGTCATGAGCAGGCCATGAGGGCTCTGAGGAGAACAATTTATTGTTATCAGCCATCAGTTTAACAGTAAAGTTATTCTTCAGACCATTTGTTGGGAAAGGAAGATGACTGCAGACTTCCTAAGCAGAAGACTGAGAATCAAGACTGGATGTTATGCAAAGGAAAGTGGGGTGAGGGAAGAAGAAGGGAAAATAAAGACTATTTTCAAAACAGAAGAAAAGAGAAAGAAAAGATGTTTAACTCCACGGGAGTTGAAGGCCATATTTGTATCTTTTGTTATTTGTTTCTGTTATTCTTTTCCTTTGTTCATGTTTCATGAAAGGACAGAAGAGAAGTCTTTGGGGTCAAGGTGTCAACCTTTTCTTCTGTTTGCATTACAGACTGGGTAGCAATGAGCTAGATTTAAGCAGCTAAATATACCTATGAGGGCAGTATCATGGTTAGAATCTTGGGTTGCTCTCACAATTCAAACTGACAATACAGTGGAAAAGAGACTATCATAATATTTCTGCATACATTTTACTCCCGTTACAATTTCTGTTTTCATTAAAGGGTTTTCACAGAACAGCAAAAATTTCATTTTATTAATTACCAAAAATTAACCAATTACTTCAGAAGTTCAATCGTAATGTATCTAAATGTATCATGGAATAATTAATGTTCTTTGGAATTATACTAATCCACCTTGACTGTCGGAGGGGAAGGGAAAGAAGTTCACATGTGACTGAGCTATTAGAGTCATTTTAGAGAACATAGTTTCTAAGACTCGACTCTATTGAGTAGTCATTCTCTCAGGTAATAATAGCATCAAGTATAATAAATATGACGTGACTGGGGAAAGCTGTCACAGCCTAACCACTGTGTTAATACCTTTCCCCTCCTTTCTGGGGTCTGTCACCATTAAGAATTCCTAAAAATTGATATGGGGTTCAACAAAAAATTTGCAGCCACTGTGAGAAAGACACCACAGTTACTAGTCACAGGTTCAGACAGATTTAGGAAATGATATAATAGAGGTAGCCTATAACAGGGATCTATTAGCAAGTGCAGATGAGGGTGGGATTCTATTTGTTTTAAAATGATCTTCACCTATAAATGTTGCATCAACTTCTATTTTTCTTTCCCCTCTCCCGTGTGTGTGTGTGTGTGTGTGTGTGTGTGTGTGTGTGGTGTGTATACATTGTGTGAGAAAGGTATGACTACAGGCATGCCAAGATTGTCATGCAGAAGTCAGAGGACATCCCATGTAATAGTCTTCAACTTTCATCCTGTGTAACAGTGTTTTTGTTTACTATTGCCATCGGGCTAGCAAGCTTAAGGGATTTCTCTTGTCTCCTCCCATTTCACTGTAGTGATGTTGGGACGATCGACCATGTCTGGCATTAGGTTTTCGAAATCTGCACATAGGCTCTCACACTTTTGAGACTAATGCTTTGAACTCTCCCCCAGCTCATCTTTTACACTGTAATCTCTTCCCTCCTCTTGGACCTTCCTCACATTTTCTTTCTGCTCAAGTCATAACCTTATCTTCTTTTCTTCTATAACAATTTTTGAAACTAGTGTATACTATCTATCTTTCCTCCATGATCCTTTCCTTTCTCCAACCCAGTCACTGTAATGTCTGGTAAAAACACCCTAGTCAAACCTACTGACTTACTTTCCCTCTCATCTCATAGTCTTAACAATCAAACTTCATTCCATAATAATGTAGACTGCTTTCAGTTTTTGTCTTTTATTTTCAATTTCTTCTGGTTAGAGGTCAGGGAATGATAAAGAGGTGGAACACATACAAACTTTAGCGTAGTGAAGTCTTCTGTAGGATGCTATAATGGCAGACACATGTAATTACATCATTCTCAAAAGTCAAATGATGCACCACATTAAGGGTGAAGCCATGTAAAGGAAGGGACTGCTGTGAGAAGGAAGTGTAATTATTCCTCATCAATGGCAGCAAATCTGGTGTGGATGTTAGTAATGGGAGTCTATGAGAGCAGAAAACATGGAAATTCCTGTTTCTTCTTTTCAGAAATAGATTTGGCTGTGAATCTAGAATTATTCTGGAAGAGAAAGAGAGAAAGAAGAAAAGAAAGGAAGGAAGAGAAAAAGAAAGGAAGAAAGTATCAACTTAAAAACCCAAAGCTACCATTCTCTTTATCTCTGTCTCTGTCTCTGTCTCTGTCTCTGTCTCTGTCTCTCTCTGTCTCTCTGTCTCTCTCTCTCTCTCTCTCTCTCTCTCTCTCTCTGTGTGTGTGTGTGTGTGTGTGTGTGTGTGTGTGTGTGTGTGTGTATCTTAGTTACCTTTGACTACTGGCTTCTAGTTCTCTGTCTAGTATATTGTCTAGTATATTGTCTTGGCTGGTTTGGTAATTTCTGTGTAGTCCAGACTGGTTATGAACTTTCAGAAATCCACCTATGTGTTGGGATGGCAGCCATACACCAATATACTTGCCCTAGATTCAAATCTTTTACAGGCTCTTATCTTTCCCAGTGTCTGGTCTCATGGTTTCGCTGTGACATCTGACTTGCTACATCCCTTTAAAATTACATGACTCTAATCTCTTATATACAATGTGATTTCTAACACTGCATTTTTCCAACTCAGCTCAGTAGAAATATTCCTCTTTCAAATAAAACTTACCAATCCCAGACTCCCACTGCCTACCATCAGACCTACTATTCTTTCTGAGTGCTACTTATCACTGGTCCACAGTCAGCCAAACACAAGGTACAAATTTTCATGGATCTCAATTTCATCTATTTCCCTAATGTTCTAAAACCTCTTGAACTACTGCCTTACTGCCTTCTTCTGTACGTGTACCTTATTTTCTTACCCTGTCCTTCTTAGTGGAAATATTGCTGTTGACCTTTTTAATGGTTATATTTTGTTTTTTTTTGTTGTTGTTGTTGGACAATATCCTCTATCAGACTCCAATATGTTTCTTTTCCTACAATAATATCTTCCCATTTCCCCAAGGATATCTTCAAACAGGGTGGTTTGTTATGTTATATCTACTTCTCTGTTCAATTGTTTAGAGAATCTTTCCATTCAACTTTTAAACAAGTATTCAAAATTTCAAAATTTGTTATGTTCTCAAAGTCTGCGAAATGGTGATATTTCTCTAACAACTCTATAGATTTCCAAATCCTAAATACTTTTTAAAAACTTCTTCACAGTCTAAATTTATCATATGTAGGTAATGATTATTATTTTATTGAAAAGTTTGCCTGGATTTTCAAGATATTCATATTTGACAAACCTGGGTTAAGTGGAAGTACGAATACTTCCCCAAGTAAGCATGAATCCATAATATCCAAGTAATTACCATGTTAGTGAAAGTGGGGTCGTGTGAGATGGTAACTGAGTTGGATCCTTTATGATGTGTATAAGGTTCATATGTAGGATAAACAAAGAAGTAAGCAACAGATGGAAAAGGAATATGGATTTAGGAGACATAAGTATATTTGTATGCATCTAATATTTGTGAAATGATAACATAGTATTGGGAAATAAAAAAATATATATCAGTTGCTGCTGTTTAGGACACTGCCTATGATTACAAGTTGTTAAAGCTTTGTGTAAAAAGCACCAAGCAGCTGCGAAATAATGTACAATTCAGAGAAAGGTCAACAGGAATGATCATTTATCTTACAGTTGTATCAATAACAAAATGCTCTTACTAAATTAACAATGGTGGGACGGCTTGTTGTAGACATTTAGCAGGGCTTATCTAGAGCCACAGATATGCAATAGAGTTCCTTGTCTGTGGTCACTACCATAGTAATACACGGTCAATTCACAAGTATTATAAATTTATTTTATAGGATAAAGGCTACATATTATAAATGTGAATGTGTTTCATTTGCCCCATCTAAGTTATCTATTTTGGGGATTTTCATATTTAAAGTCATGTATTTCAGTGTTAGGCAGATAATTGTTTTAATTAGGATTATTGAGTATTTCACGAGCAAGGTAGCATGACAGAATCACTAATCACTTATCTTTAATAGATGAAACATAATGTTGATGTAACAGATAGTACAAAGCACCCTGTAAAGCCATGGAAGTTCTCTGTGTTTCTTCTTGCCATAAACAACAAAACATACTTGAATATATATTCTAAATAAAGGAAATATGATTATGAGGGAGTAATACATGGTCATCATGAGGCTTCTGCACATTAGAAACCACATTTGGAATTATTTTTATGTCTTTTAGAATAAGACCTTTTTACCTAGCTAAAAATCTTCATTTCCCCCCTTTTATTGAAAATATATTCCTTTTCCCCCTCTCCTCCACCTCGTTCCCTCTCACCTCCCCCACCATATGGAACTTTATGTCGAGTAAACTAGTAATTCATAATCTATTCTAAAACGTTTCCGAGGGTATCAAGGAAACAACCTTGAATTTCCTTTACAAAGCCCTTAACCTATACACAAAATCATCATGTAGACCTTATTAAGACCTTAGAAATATTTTAAAAACAAATCACAAGTAGTCAAGCAATATGTGTGGTAATTTCAAAGTGATCAAAATCTATCTCCTTCTAAAACCCCGTCTTACTAAAATATATTTAACAACACGTGAATAAGTTCAGTTCCTTATGTGACAAATAGGATCAAAACAGATATACAACTTAAAAGAATCAATGTATACAGTATGTTCTTCAAGACTAAAAGGACCGATCAGTCTCCAATAATCCCCCATTAAATCCAGTAAATAATAATGAGTGATTAAACAAATCTTTTTGATTTGTTAATATTGTTTTCAAAAAGATAAAATGAAGTAATTGAGGCAGATGAATCAAAATGGTACTTTTACTTACAATGTGTGATTAGTTTAGGATGAAAATGCATGCTAGACAGACATCCACCTTTCTTTTTGTCTAATACACTTTAACAAAGAATGACTCTTCCAATATAAGGGAGTGTAAAACCTGCACTTATATATTGAACTGTATATAAAATAGCCTAAGAAACACAGATCTGACCAGTAATAAAAAATTATGAAAAAATGAAGTTAGTATAGTAGTATGTTTGATATTCAACTTATATTTGTCTTTTAATTATACAGTAGCTATGTATCACTATACTATCTATCTTCTATCTGCTATCTATCTATCTATCTATCTATCTATCCATCCATCCATCCATCCATCCATCCATCCATCCATCCATCTATGTAATCTATCTATATGTTGTTTAAGAATATCAAATTTCGCCGGGCGGTGGTGGCGCACACCTTTAATCCCAGCACTTGGGAGGCAGAGGCAGGCGGATTTCTGAGTTCGAGGCCAGCCTGGTCTACAGAGTGAGTTCTAGGACAGCCAGGGCTATACAGAGAAACCCTGTCTTAAAAAAAACCAAAAAAAATATCAAATTTCTAAAATTTTTGTCATGTTTATAAAACTTTGATACATTTTTGCCACAGTCACATAACCATGTGTGGATTTGAGATTCTTTTTATTTAACAAGATGAATTGATTTCCTGATGCCTACTCTTTGCTGAAAGTTTTTATATGGCAATACCTTAATTATTATTGAATACTGTCAGATTTTGCCCAGGCAAAATACTTATCTATAAGGTTCTAAAGAAAAATTAAGGTTATTGTAATATTATTCTTCAAACAATAAAATTTAACTCTTTTTTTAATGGAGTTGCCTGTCATATCCAATATCCTAGATTTGAAGGGAAGACGATTTTTGCCAAACACGGCCAAATACCTCACAACATCTCTCTTACCTGGGGACAAGTGAAAGCCTATTCGTCTAGAAATAAAAACCAAATCTGTTTGGTGCCATGTTTGAATAAAGTTTTATCTTGAGATCAAAGTCAAGCAAAACACTTTATATTTTGTTAGTCATATGACTTTCTTTGAACAAAATCTATCTTCATTATTATAAAGGATAGTATTCATTAAAATCTGTATTTTTCTTACTAGTTACATATTAAATAATTATTATATAACTATATTTTGAGATCAAAAAGCTTTGTAAATTCCACTGGCTAAATTTTAAAAATTACATCATATACTTTTAGGTTTGTGTTACTATATGATGTCACGTGTTGCTTAAAAGGCACTTCTGAAATTATATGTAAAGTCTAGTTATTTACAAATGCTTATGAGGTAAACATATTAAAAAGTGGACTGTGCCAGTAATAAAAATTCCATGCCATAATTTGTTATCCATTTGAATAATAACCAATTCATTTACCTAATGAAAACCACAAATGTAAAAATGTAACTTTAATAAGATAAAGAAAGTGAATTGCAAATGCAACTCAATAAAAATGCATGCACATACTTCTGCATAAATGATCATTTAGAAATGTGTACGTGTGTGTGTGTGTGTGTGTGTGTGTGTGTGTATGCATGTGTTTGTCCACTATGAAGACCTATATAATGGTATGAAGTATCTCTGTGTCTTTAGTTACTCAGTATACTGAACTAAGAAAATATACAAGGGATGGAAATGGTAATGAACAATAGAAAGTATGCATTTATGTAGGTGACACACATATTCAAGGATATTATGGTGGATTGTTAGAAGTTAATGTAATTATATTTCATATATAAACTATCATTAATGGTTTCTTACAAATAACATTGAAATATGAAAGACAAAAACACTGTGTGTTCTAATAGACATCATAAATTCACATTATTACCACATACATATTCTAGTGTGTGTATCAACTTATTTGATGAAAAAATATATTTACAACGACAAAACCAGATAGCTAAATAAATAATCCTTTCATCATTCCCTGACTTCCCCCTTGCTGGTGTTTAAGTGAATCATCATGGGAAGTGAATTATTCATTATAAATTTCAAAGAGGATTCTCCATTGCCAAAGCTCTGCTACTGGGTCCTTCACTGGAACCAACATCAAGAGAATCCATGGCAGTCTCAAACATTGCATTAAAATAGAAGGTGAGAAGCAATCACTCAGGAAAGGTGTCAACAAGGAACCAAGCCCAAAGACCTGCAACTCAGTAGTGAAAGACACAAAGGTAATATCTAATAATCTCGAATTATGCCAGGAGAGTAAAGGATTCATCAAGAAACTGCACATGAACAGTGGCTAGACTTTTAAAAAACCAGAAACTTTTATTCTGTTTTAGATGAAGCATCTAGATGGTTGATTATAGCTTTAAATTATAGCTTTAAATGTACTCATATTGTTATATGTTAAGACATTCACCAAATCACAAAACCAGCTGAAATGGGTATAAAATTATCTTAAGGTTTATTTCTTACCATCAACACAGTAAGTAGAGATTGATCTTGCTTGTAATGCTTCATAATAAACTCAATAATAATCTACCTTTATACTGAGTTAAGTTGTGGTTTTAAAAGAAGGACTTTCATATGGGGGATCCATTTTCAGCTTTTTTGAGAATCCTCCACACTGGTTTTCATAATAACTGTGTCAATTTACAATCTCGCCAACAGTAAATGGAGATGTAACAACAGTTACTGAAGGAGCCCCTGATTTTGAAAGAGAGCAGAGAAGGAGATATAGAGGTTCAGGAAGAAAAGGAAGGGAGAGATAATATAAAACACAGAAATTAAAAGAATAAAAGATAAAAAAAATAAAAAGGTTGTTCTAGAAAAATACATTGTAATATTTCCCCTGGTTATGCCACACATAAAACTCAATGCAGACTGCTTAAAAATATTCTAAAGTCTTTTAGTTGCTCTGACACAATCATCACATATTAAGAAGCAAAATGTTCAGAATAATCTAATTTTGACACCGTAGTTCGTAACACTGTGGTACCCTCATGAGCTAAACCTAGACACAGGCAGTTGAGGGGATAGTAGTGACAGCGGATTCCCGAGAATGGATTATTTTAACTTTTAAAAGAGAAAGATTCTTTTTTAAGAAATCATAATTTTCATCAAAATGCATCATTCAGGAGGCAATCACGGCTCAGTAAAGAGCCGGAGGGGGTAAATAGCAAATTCAGTCTATGTAGCTTAGTAAGAATGGAAAATTGCCCTACCAAGCCACTGCTGGCCAAATTTCATCTTTAGTTTATAGACGCAGTATATTTTGTTCATCAAAAGTTCCATTTGATCCAGTGCTAAAGGCTTTAGAAACAAGAACCCAAAGTGAAGACCTTAAGCATTCAGCATAATTGCCTTAGCAGTGAGAGCTCACAGGCAGGGCCCTATGTAAAACAGTATTCATTGAGGTGTAAAAACCTGAAGGCAAGACTAACAATGAGCTTATGCAGGTAGGTGTTAATGAGGTCATTCGGGCAGATGAGGTTGCTACAGGACTGTCTTTATAGGCTAGTGAACTTGGCTTACTATCTTGTGCCAGAGAAGTGAAAATACAGTATTTTGATGGTGAGAAAATTAAAAAGCTGTTAAATATAGGAGGAATGTTTGTTAAAAGAGAAAAATACCTCCGTTTTAGAAATGAACTTAAAGAAAATTAAAATCCGTGAAGACTTCTTCAAAATAAATGGAAGATATAACAAGTGAAGAAAACCTGATTGAGAAAGGGGAACACCAGTAATCTCTTAGGGTGACTCTCCCTCACTGCTCCCTCCCATACTGCTGTCCTTGGAAGCCAGGAAGCACTTGCGTGCGTGCGTACATGGGTGCCTGCGTTCCTGTGCGTGTGTACGTGCTTGTATGTGTGTGTGTATTTGTGTGTGTGTGTGTGTATTTGTGTGTGTGTGTGTGTGTGTGTATTTGTGTGTGTGTGTGTGTGTGTGTGTGTGTGTGTGTGTTGTGCGGGTATATGTGTGTGTTTCCTGAAGAAATCAATGTAATAAAAGAATATTACATTGTTACTCATAATAAATATGCAACTTACAGACTCCGAAGGTTTAACAAAGGGTAGGAAAATTTTTACATCACAGTTTTCAGGTAGATAGGATCTAAGTGGGTGCAGTTACTGCCTAGAATTTCAGTGAACTAGTGAATGCATGAAAACAAAACTTAATATCAAACAGATTAAAAGCCATGACCGTGATACTCAACAATATGCGACCAGATGTGTACAATGCTCAGAAGGCAGCAAATGTCTGATGGGCACTAATAAACCCAAGTGCAGGCGGCACCTATATTAAATGTATTAATATTTTGACACAAGTTCATAAAATTAACAAATGTAAGAAAGGGGTATGATATAGAGCTCGTCAGTGTTTAATATCAATTATATAACATTATAAGATAACTAGGCTTTCATCTATATTCAATAATTGTAATTTTCCCCCCTTGCGATACATGAAAATCGACTTCAGTTTTGTTAATCAGCACAAGGAATTATTATTTTAAGAAGGAATAGAAACAGGTAAAATTTATGGGACAATTTGAAAGCAATTGTGAAGATTCTGGAAAATTTAACACATTTTTTGTTGCGAAAATGAACTATAGACACAATACATATATTATTAAATTAATCCATTGATAGGTATTATGTGGTGACTTGGAAATGATTCCTTCGATTCATCGCTTAGTAGAGATGCCAGTCACGTGACGAGCAAAGGACTGGGCTGGCTTTAAAAATCCCCTTTTATCTTTCTCTGAATTTTCTACTTTCAGCCCATCGTGAGTCCTATAATACTCCACACTCCATCCTAATCCGCAAAAATGGATCTTCAAATTTAAAATCTAAAACAATTATTTTTAAATAAAAAATTTAAATTTAAGTTTTAAAATTAATTTTTAAAAAGAGCCAGATGCACTAGACAAGGATAGCAAATAGCACTTGTTTTAAGTTCTTTCTTGTTTTTTTTTTTTTTAACTGCATTATGCAGCCATTTTAGATTGGAGAAAGTTTACATCAAGTAATCAGTTAATGAAAATAAGCATGTCCTTAATGTTGCTCTTGGTTTATAAAGTCAAGAAGCATCCTGCTGTAATTTATCCAGTGACAAGTATTAACCATTGTTTGTAGCTCTACAGTTGTAGCGAGCCCATGCTCTGCAAATTCCTACCCCCGCCCCACCCCAAACAGCCACCACCAACTCATATGACTCAACTTCTTCTGTCTGAGAGACCCAGAGGATTGCTCCAAAGTCTTATTCAGTCAGGAACTCAAGGTGTCCAAAGACAACGTGACAAGGCTTAGAAAATTCCAGTTCACTGATCATCACAAACTTGAGCATTATATTCAGTTTTGCTCTTGGGGGATTATAGGGCACTATATGTAACTTTGTTAAATATTTTATTTTAATTATGGAGGGCAGATGCTGATAGACTCCTTGGATTTGGATTTACAAAAGATGGCAAGCTAGATGATATGTGTGCTGGGAACCAAGGGTGACCCCCAGAAACTATCATAGGGTCTTCTGTGAGATCAGTATATACTCTTAGCTACCACATCATCTCTACAGCCCCAACCATATGTCATTTTCATTCTGAGAATATAAAGACTTGATTCCAATATTGTCCTGTATATTTCAAAATGCCAGAAGAATGAGAATGAGTTTTTTGAAAATTTTCTACAATAAAGAGATGAATAATTTTGAAAATAAAAAAAAATACTTGAATCCAAAGATTTCTCTTCAGTGGATTAGAAAGCATGAAGTTTTAAAGATAACTTGTAGACACTATTATAAGGAAAGCCAGTTCCCTCTGAAATGTAATGAAAATTTCTCTTAAAAAATAATCATGTAACTAACAGGAACATTGTCCCACTTTCCAAATTGTATTTTCTTTCAATTTAGTGTGTGTGTGTGTGTGTGTGTGTGTGTGTGTGGTTTTTGTTTTGTTTTATTTTTAGATAAAATTTTTGTTGATTGTTTCGTTTCAAGCTGAGGATATAATTAGCATGAAGTTTACCTTAAATGCATCCATCTTTTAAAATGTGAAGGGAACAGTTATACTTTCTTCATAGTTTAGACGTTCACATAAATTTACACATGGCAATTCACCAAATGTAACCACCATTTTAATTTTTCCCCAAAATATTATTACAAAAAGAGAGAAACACTTTAGGGTTAAAATAAATACAACCTCAAGGGCTGTCACCAAAGCTTTCTATTATAAAAATCATCATCAATGCTTCGTACTTTGTTTCCATGAGGTAGTGCACTATTGGTATTTCTCCTTCAGGGTGTGTTCGTGGAAAGAAGTGGACATTACAACCTGTTTAATGATTCAATAATGATTTAATGACACAATAATGATGATTCACAGTAATTCGACACTATGTTTAACAATGTCTTCTAACACATATAGAGACTAAGTAGATCCATCCATTCATAAGGAATGAACATTAAAATCGTTCATTACATTTTTAAAGATTCTGATGAATCAGTAGAAATCCATACTAAATAGAACCACAAAGCAGCTCTATATGAAGTCCTCAACGATATACTTCAACTTTACCATTCAATGTCTAGGCTACCTGGTGTAAATGCTAAGTTACAAAATAAATGTCATTGAATTCCAGAGTCTAAGGAGAGCAGACAAGTCCATCCCCACTCATGTGTGTATGGCAACTTTAGAAACAGGAAGCAGCAACTTCTTGCTAAATGATATACTCAACCTATCTGTAATCTCCACTACCCGTTTCTATCATGCCAGCACTGCCTCACCAAATTATGGCAAAACTCTCAAGAAAACGTGTTGGTGCTGTAGACTTAACACATTTCCAGTGGACTTTAATGCCCCCAACCTAGAGAGACTGTGAGCTTTATAGCTCATGAGCCAGGACTGAAGTGGAACCACCAGAGAAAGTAGAAAGACTGTATCATTGCACCTGTTTCTTGACATAACTTGTATTTTAATGGTTGATGTCAATGGAAGAGCCTGGTTATAAGAAATCTCGGCAGTTCTGTGTAGTGAGATTGGGTCCATGGCTTTGCACTGAGCTGCTGGATTTCTAATTACCCAGTAAACATTCTACAAATGTACCGTGAGAATGCCCATCAACAGGAGAGTGGCCACAGACACATCATTTTGCTTCTGGGAGCAATTCCTAAATTAAACAAAGAGAATCAGGAGTTGGCTTCTTTTTTTTCTCCTCCATCTTAGGGTTTATGAAAAATAATGTGAATTATCAGTTTGCTTTTGAACTAAAAATTGTTCTTGGTGGATTAACACAAATAAGACTATTCTAGTTTGGTTTTACAGGTGATATCCATATAGGTTTTCAAAATAGGAACAATCTGCTATATGTGACATTGAATATTTGAGTCATAATAAATGAACCAATGAGAAAAAAATCATGATTCCCTGCCTTTACCCCCTTAGTTTCAATTATGATTAAGGTTCATAAGTATTTTTATAGCTATAAATACCACAATGAGTTTTATAGAATATGATGCTATTTGTCCTTACTTATCTTAACTTCATTTTGAAATGCTACCTAGTCATAATCTGGACCAATAAAATGGATTTCATACCATAAGCTATGAAGACAACAGCAATCACCTCTTCACCTAAAGTGTCTTGGTTAAACATTACTTATACTATTGCTATTGCCACTTATAGACATCTAAGACTGTGGAGATCACACCATAATAACTGTTAAAACCTGTTGAATTTTCCCACTTGCGCTGGAAACTATTTTACATACTTAAAAGTATAGTTTGCATTTTATCTGCAAAAGCAAAGTGATTATTTATTGATAAATGGTATGGAATGTCTTTTTTTTTTTTTTTTTTTTTTTTTTTTTTTTGCTTGAGTAGCATCAGACATTTCAAAGATTTTGTCTGAAGGGCAAAAGGCTTACATTGCATTTGAATAGACCATGTGACAACCCATCCTCCGTCTTCATGTATGATATGAAAGGATGATCCCCATTCCTAAAATACACAAGGGAAATTATAATTGTACCAGGAAAGGAGAACAGCGAGGAGGGATGTGGCGAGGGTGTCAAGGGGTACTGGGAGAAGTTTGATGCGTGTAAATATTACATCTTATAAATAATTCTTTTCAAATACATCTCTGAAGTTCCAGGCTCTGTTTAAGACACGGATTGTATATGCTTTAGCTGACTCTAGGTCGCTTTTTTCCAAGATAGAAGCAACATTAATTCAGACAGAAAAAAAAAATGGCTTCCAAAATATCCCTTTCCTTCTCTCTCTTGTGAAGGAGTATGTCACCTGAAACTGGCAGATGAGAACCGGGGTGATGTTCAAGTTATATTTTACTGTCAGAATCCAACAAACACATTTTCATCTAAATTATTTTGTCAACAGCCTTGTGGTGCCCTGGCTAACCTTATTTGGCACCAGTGCATAATTAGATACACAGGGGTGTGACTCCAATTGAAGGTGTTGGCATTGTAGCACTCTGTGAAAATATTAACTATGAGGTTAACTCCAATTTTCTCTTCTTTAATTAAATGCACATGGTACTAATGAGGTAACCTACTGTTCCTTGATAGCACTAATTAGCTAAGAGGAGAGTACACTCTCACACTGCAATTTAAACCTAAAAATAAGGTTGAAATATGCTAATTGCAGGCAATTTAAAACAGTACAAGTTGAAGAACTAGTCATAATAAGAGAAAGTGACTGCTTTACAGCTAGGCAGCTGTAACTTTGGTTAAAATCAAAACAAGCCACACAATTTTTGGACTGCAATTTAGCAAGGTCATAAGCATCCTTACAAAACCGAGATGTTACTTCATATGATGACGATATGCCGGAACCACACCAATGAAAACAAAATTCTCAGAGAGAGGCTCTTCCTGAAGGGACTGGAAACAAATGTCGTATGAACTCTCTAGGCATTGCATTTAATTCTGAAAATTAAGCTCCCTAAATAGGCTGTATCACCTTTTCTTCATAAGATACAAATTAAAGAAAATATTATAATTGGTACCTAGGAAATCAACAAACCCAGTGGAGATGCTGACAGTTTGTCATCTCAGTGGGTAAAGGGAAGGTGCAGAGAAGAGGAAGATTTATCCCTTGACGACCTCATGAAGTGATTAGGAGATGATGTGTAATGATGAGGATACTTAAAAGCTGCAGAAACAGGAGCATCAGAGATCATCACTTCAGGGATGCAGGTGCTTAAGGATATGCATTTAGAAGATTTCTCCGATTGTTCTGGACTCTTGGATAGAGCTTTCCTAAGGCTTCATTATGAGAAAATGGTCCATAGTCTTAGCTTGTGACCCAGAAACACAATTTTATTAAACATAAACATAATGCAAATGAGCCTTCATTAATAATCCTCTTGAAATATTTTACAAATCTAACTTTAACTCCTAAACTTATAGAGAAGAGTTCTGCAAAGCCAAAGTCTGAAGGAAGCTCCTGAATCATCAAAAACATTATATTATGATTTGATTGGCACAGAGGACATTTGAATCAATTTTTGATTTGCTAAAGTCGATAGCAGGTCTTATATTTTTAACAAGAAACTCTGATAAACAAAACTACTCATGCCAAGGTGTTCCAGAAGACACGAAGAGAAAGAAAGTAAAACAAACTCTTAGGAATCTCTCCTTAGGGACACAAGAGAGAGGAGATTGTGCTATGGGTTAAAGGTGACATTTTCCATTGTCATTTTCCATGCAAATTTATGAAATATAATAACTAAGCAATCCAAAGAATTGAGCAAGCAATAAAAAGTGTAGACTTAGAAAGCGAATTCTGAGATAGACAACTGAATCTTAAACGGAAGAAAAACTTCAGAGAGAAAAAGCAAACCCATCTGAAAAGCAAAGGTTTTTAAGCAACTAACTCTCAATGAATTATTCCTAGAGCTAAAACTGTGTGAAGAGAGCTTTTGCACAACCCGTAGCCAGTCATCATATCTTGCCAACAGGTTTAAGAAAAGAAAATGTGCTTTGAAAAAAAATCCACCCACTCTCTTCTCACAACTGCCCTCACAATTTATACTACAGAAGGAGACAGGATGTTGGCAAGAGATGCTAATAAGCTTCTGACCAGCCAGGCTCTCCCAGACGCATGAAGTTGCAGGTTTAGTAAAGAATAAGGGAGACGAATAAAATCAGACAGCCACTTAGAAAGCAGTCTCCTGGAGGCAACCTGACACAGGCCAGCAAGTACAGGGAAACGCAATGCAAGTGGATGTTTTAAGCGTTTGCATCTGTTTCAAATAAGCACCAACACGGAGAAGGCCAGGACAATGTACTGGAAAGGGCTTTCAACGTGAACTTCAGAAGAAACCTAGTCTTCCGTTAAATACAGATCATTGTTCAAAATAAAGATATTGGCTCTGGAGACAGTCTGCCGGGGTTCAGATACTGACTCAACACTTAGCCGTGCTATGACCTTGACTAAAGCACTTAACTTTTCTTGGTTTTCTTTTTCTTCAGAAGGTGGTAAAGAAGCACTGTTACAGAGTGGTTAAATACACAGAATGGAAACAGTACATGGAATAACGGTGGCAAGCATAAACTCAATATTTATTAGCCATGTGTTTCATATGTATATCCGTATTAATCTTTGCTGCAGAATGGCATTTACGTTCTCTTTGAGATAAAAATTTCTGATTTTCCTATATGTAAAACATCATTACGTCATAAAGGATACAAAAATCCTAAAGACACTATCTGCCTTCAAAGGACTATGCCAACTTTCTATCAGTAGACTTTATAATGCAAGTTACCATCTCTTCCACATGAATAACATATATATTTCCTCTGTTGAAATCTGCTATTGCAAAGCAAAGAGATAACAAGGGTAGATATATGTGTCTCCTGTTACAAGAGGAAATGGCTTATATGAAAGAGAATATAAATAAGTATGATTATTTTGACCTGTCCTAACAAATAAAAATATTTAAAATTGGCTGAGCAGTGGTGGCACACACCTTTAATCCCAGCTCTTGGGAGGCAGAGGCAGGCAGATTTCTGAGTTCGAGGCCAGCCTGGTCTACAGAATGAGTTCCAGGACAGCCAGGGATATATAGAGAAACCCTGACTCAAAAAAATTAAATTATACTTTCTTTGAAGATGTCTGAAGACTTAATGCATTTTTCTTTCAGGTGTGAGACACTCTATGCCTCATTGTATATTTGAGGTAAAATAATTCCTGCATGGTATATAGAGTTGTCCATTTTGAGGTTAGTAAGAAAATCAAGGAACACTGTAAAAAGTAAAATCATACTTAAAAAATGTAAAAATGGGTCTATGAGTGGACTTCATCCTGTCTAATTCATGTATTTATTTACCTGTCTCAGCTATTATTTTGCCTGATAGAAACTGTTTAGGGACAGTGGGGCAGTAGATGTCTTATGAGGATGATACCTGTAAACTTTGTGAAAACCATAGTATTTAATCCTTCCCTAAATATATCTAGAAAATAGATGAAAAATTGCCAAGATCAGACAGAGGGAATAAAGAAAAAAAAAAAGGTGTGCAAAAAGAAACAATTTTGAATATTTTATAACACCAGTGTGCCCGATGAGTTTCAGGTCAGCCAGGAGAAAGCAGACTCTATGTAACCCAAAGAGTAAATCAGCACAGGCACATAACAAAAGAACTTTCAGTCTGCATTTTAAAGGAGTAGTTAGTGATACCTCATTTCCTTCTACGGTGCAGAGAACAACACCCTTATAATATTGAAAAGAACATGACACGGTGATTTAAGAGCCACTTTGCTGAATGAGAAAGCAAACCCTAAGCAAGGTTAATTAAATAATAATCAGTTGGCATTACTTAAGAGACACGATTTTATTTGTTTGTTTGATTATTTAAAGGCCACTTTGTGCATTATGGATTCTGCTGTGTAGAACATTAGCAAGGAAAAGCATTCCTGCAGACGCTTCTTTTCAGACTGCAAGACCCGAGGTAGGATCCAGAGTTGCGTACCTAGCTAGCATCTTGGTCATCTCGACCTAGTGTGCCTAGGGTCAACCAACTCAGAATCGATGCACTCTTTAGGTTACTTTCTTGACAAATAAGTTTTTGTTATTTTAGTATTTTATGTACATATACAGTCAACACTCTGTAGTAATTACTGTATTGAAATATGTATCAGTCATGAAGTTATGAAAGACACATGTTCCAACTTCCAGAACACAGAGGAAAAGCAATTCTGCATTAAAAACTGGGAAACGCCAAACTTAAGAAGCAATTGTGTGAACTCTGAGCTTTTTATATATTCGACTACTCTGGTAATTGCATAAGACCTAGGACAGCCTTCTCAGAAAAAAATAATGTATGCAAAAATAAAATGAAAAAGGTAAAAATAGGTTTCCATTATATTGATATTCAGTTTTCAAAATTTTAAAAAAATATTTATCAGTTGTGAAGTGCTTACTAGTGTGCTTCCTTGGTAACGGATTATGTAAAAAGATGTACTGACAGGTTTAAGACCTACTAACGTCATGGTGGTGCATCCGTGTGGTGGCTTGAGGCTTATGTATTTGACACTTAGTTGCCAACTGGTCTCAGTGTTTGAGAAGGTTCAGATGGAGGAGCTTTGCTTGAGGAAATATGCCATATAAGATGAGCTTTGAGATTTTGTAGTCCTGTTGACACTGTCTTCTTCTGCTCGTGGTTGAGAAGGTAAGCTAGCAGGTACCAAAGGCTTTCTGCTCCAGTCTCCATGCATGTCTCTTGCTAGTATGCTTCCCTGTAATAATGAATTCACATCCCTCTGGAACCATATGTGCAAACAAACTCTTTCTTTTAAACGTTTCTCTGTTCAGTAGTTAGTCACAGCAACCAAAACACAGCCAACATGGATGCTGTTAACAGACATGAGATCCTGCAGGAAATAACCTGGCCATGCTGTGGTTTCTAGGAATGTGAAAGACTGGATCTTGTGTCTATTAAAGTGTTTGAATTCTGTGTAAAGAGTTTAAAGGGGACCAAACTCCAGCCAGCTAACCTTCCACCTCGTGAGAGAGAGAGAGAGAGAGACCAAGGTGTTTTCTGCTCCTAGAAAGCAACTGAATAAGGGCTCTCCTGCTATTGGGGCTGTGGGGATGTGGTTCTTCCTAAGCTGGTAGTTAAACTTGGCAGCATCATTCATGTGACGCTAGATGTAGAGGCATGAAACATTTCATGACTGTAGAGGCATAACACTATTCGAGAATGAACAGGTCATGCATTTTTTTCCTACATGGTCTGAGATAGCTGCTGAGTGTGTCTGGGAATCCCTGTGCTAGGGCCCCGAGAGAGCAAGAGGTTGTGTGAAGCCGATGTTGAAGACAGGAAGTTTCGGTAGAGAATCAAAACAGATGAGGAGGCCAGAGCGTGGGACATCTGTGAGAAGAGAGCCGCATAAGGCGGATGAAACCAGCCCAAGGCAGATGAATGCTGTAGGCAGCAAAGCTGGAAGTACAGAACCATCCAAGCCCCTTCATTTGGATGTGAAACTACAGATTCTCATGTTTGCTTTTCTGGATTCCAGTATTACACAGACCCAGTATTCCCTCGATATGGCTCCATCCTTTCCTTTTTGAGTGACCATGTGTATTCCTGGGCCATGATACCATTGAATGTTGAAACATATCAATTTGCTGTTTGATTTTTTTTCAGGGTCCTTCAGACAAGAGATTGCCTTGAGTCTCATAGGTTTAGGTATTAAAAAACCGGTTCCTAGTTGGTTCCATACTGGGGCGGGTTTAGTTGCTTCAGCATTGCTAAAGAAGGTGTGTCTCTGGGGTAAGGCTTTGCGATTATACAGCGTCACCCTGCTTCCAATTCACTGTGTCTGCTTCAGGATTGCAGCTGAGGACTTCAGCTCTTACTTTCCCCATTGGTAAAGCCACATCCGCTGCTCACTACCATGCCTCCCTGCGGTGCGGGCATCCTATAGAACTAAGAACCCAAGGAAGCTCTTTCTTCCCTAAGTTATCTTAGTCATGGTGTTTTATTACAGAAGCATAAAAAGAACTGATGTAATTCATAACATAAGAAATTACTGGATTTTTATTAAGTATGATAACTAGAATAGATTTCTTTCTATAACTAGGTTCATACAGCTCATGGATTCTGTCCAATTATTACAGGTGGTGATAACCTACCTTAAAACTAAGTATCTTCATGATGTAAAAGGAACAGCTGACCATATCAAAGGTAATATTTTAAACATTACAATTATTTATTGTGTGCATGTGTTTGCAAGTACATTATCTATGAAGTATGTGTGTGGGGGGGTGGTGGTGGTATATGTTCCATAGCAAATGTGTGTTTGTATCAGAGGACAGCCCGGAGGGAACTAGTTCTTTTGCCGCTAAGCGTGCCCTGGAGAGTAAATTCAGTTCATCAGATTCGGGCAGCAGGCACCTGTAGCTGCCGAGCACCCTTGCGGGCAGAAGGTAATCTTTCTGCGGTCTCTCAAAGGACTAGACATTTCTGGTCGAAATAATGAATAAATAGGGAGAATTCAAAGCATTTAAGATTGTCTAAGAAATTCAATTATTTCTGAATGATGGGAGCGTTGTAAGCCAGAAGGTTTGCGGTTATGACAAGTTCTGATGATGAGACCCAAAGAATGCTCATCCTGTAGCGACCGACAGAGAACCCATGGGGTTTGTTAGAGGAGTGGTGTGGACATCATGGAGGAATGAGTCTAGTTGGTAGGAACTAGGGGGCTGCCTAAGCTGCGGAAGAGTCACTAGACAACCACTGACGGCCAGCAGCCAGTGCTGCCGCACCGAAATCGAGAAGGATGCACACTTTAAGATACGAAAGGAGTCACAAGTGGGGAGGGAAGGAGGGAGCTGGGAGGGAAAGTGGAGTGGGGGAAGAAGAGGGAGACCTGATCTGGTATTGGGTGAGAGAAAAGGACTGAAGCCCTGAGGGCCAGCAGGAAGAATGGAAACAGACAACATCTGGAGGTAGGAGGTGGGGGTGACCCTCTAGAATGCACCACCTGGGAGGCCAGAGACACTCAGGAATCAAAGAGAGGGACCTTAGGTGAAATGCCCAGCAGTAGGGAGAGGGAGCTTATGGAGGCCACCTCCAGCAGGAAGACAAGGAATTAAGTGAGGGAGGGGGTTGCCATCCCACAGTCACAGCTCTCACCCATAATTGTTCCCGTCTGAAAGGAACAGGGATACAAATGGAGAGGAGCCGGAAGAAAAGAGGGTTCAGTGACTGCCCCAAAGGGTGATCCAGCTCAAGGGGAGGTCCCAAGGCCTGACACTATTACTGAGACTATGGAGTGCTCACAAAAAGGGACCTAGCATGACCGCACTGCAGAAGACCCAACAAGCAGCTGAAAGAATCACATGCAGATAATTGCACCCAACCAATGGACAAAAGCAGCTGACCCTAGTTGTTGAACTAGGAAAGGCTGAAAGAAGCTGAGGAGAAGGGCAACCCTGTCGTAGGAGCAGCAGTCTCAATTAATCTGGACCCAGAGAGCTCTCAATCCCTGGACCACAAACAGGCAGCCCGTACCAGCTGATATGAGGCCCCCAACACATAGACAGCAGAGGACTGCTGGGTTTATGTTCACTCAGAGATGATGCACCCAACCCCTCAAGAGACTGGAGACCCCAGGGAGTTTAGAGGTCAGGTGGGGTGGGGGTGGGAACATCCTCATGGAGACAGTGGGATGGGGAGGAGGATGTGGAACAGGGTAGATGAGGGGGTAGGGATAAAATCTGTAGTGTAAATAAATAAATATTCGGAAGGTCATTTAAGTGAGTGAGCAGATGTGGCAAGGGACGGTGAGAGCAGACCCCGACATGTCCCACAGTGGCATAGAAGGACAATGTGTAAGGATGGAGGAGAGGCAACTGAAGGTGAACTGAGAAGTAGCTTCTAGGGGTCTTTATCAGACCTCAGGAGCAATGCAAGGCAGAGAGGTATGAGAATCAACGTGCTATATGCTGGTAATGTCATAGGGAGGGAATGAGTTCTGGCAGCCATGTCCTGAATAGGCAATTCTAATCTTGAGTCATAGTTCAACGTTTGCTTGAAGCTCTATCTAAGCTAATACTGAAATTCACTTCCCCAAATTCTGATATAATTATGTTAGCGTGGAGACCGGGTGGGGCAGTTTTTGCATGCATTCCAGCCTTCAGAAAGACAAATCATGAGGATTAACACAAATCCAGAACTCGCATGAGCGACACGATGAGTTCTAAGTCAGCCTGAGTTATAGAGTGGGAACTTTTTTTTTCTAAATAAAAGCAAAGTTAAATAAAGTAAAGCAACGACAATAGAATAAGCAGACTTTCCAGCAACCGTAACATGTAGCCAGAATTTATCCTTCCCCAAAGGACGCTTAACTCTGCCACAGAGACACTTGCTCAACCATGGGCATTGCTGCGTTATGCACGGCAGCCAGAAATCAGAAACAAGCTGGCTGCCCTTCCCAAGAAGAACGATAAAGAGAAATGCAGCAATTTACCAATGGAATTTTACTTAGCCAACCAATATCTGATTTGACTTAAGGTCAACTACAAATACCTGAGACTGGATAACCCAGGGACCTGGGATAAAACCAATACTGTTCTAAAGAAAGCCAGGCAAGCACAGCAGAGTAATAAAATGGCTCCTGATGACTTTCTACTGTACTTATCGCCTCGCTCAGCCATCATCAGGGAAGCTTCCTCCTGCAGCGGATGGGAACCAATACAGAGACCCACAGCCAGACACGGTGCAGAGAGTGAGAGACCTTAAAGTCACAGCCCATAATGGGAGGTTTCCATCAACTCCCTTCCTCTAGGGCTTAGGGAAGCCTGTGGGAGAGGAGGCAGAGAGAATGTAAACACCAGAGGCGATGGATGGAGGACACCAAGGACACAAGGCCATCTAAATCAGCATCATCAGAGGCACATTTTGAGGCAGCATGCGCAGGGCTGGCATGGGTGTGCACCGGGTCCTTTGCTTATATATTATGCCTTCTGGTTTAGTGTTTTTATGGGATCCTTGATCACAATAATGAGTGGGTATCTGTTTCTCGTGCTTTCTCTTGTTTGGTTGTGTGTTGCCCAGTTCCTCTGATGGCAGTATTCTTTGGATGCATGTGTGGTATGCATTATATCTTTCTTCCTGTCTGTACTTGTCCCCACACCCATGGAGGATAGAGGTGGGCATTGCATTGTCATCCTCAACTGTTCTCACCTCAAGGCTTTTAAAGCGGGAACCACCATGGACTGTGTGTGTGTGTGTGTGTGTGTGTGTGTGTGTGTGTGTCCTACTCCAATGTGTTAGTTTTTGTTTTATCTCAATATTTTATTATATTAGGAGCCTGTTTGCATTCTAATGAGAGACAGAAGAGGAATGGATTCAGATGGGAGGGTAGATGGGGAAGAAGTAGGAGAAGTAGAATTGAAGGGGAACTATAATCAGGATATATTATATGAGAAAAGAAATCCATCTTCAATAAAACAAAAATATCCAAATAAAATAAAATATCAAAAGTATCAATGGACTCCATAAGAAATATCTGAACAAGAACCTCTGAAAATATCAACAACGATAAGGATAAGAAACTGGACTATGTAATGGAAATAGAAATGCAATTATTCCTAATGTTTCATGATGAAGTATATATATATATATATATATATATATATATATATATATATATATAAACTTGGGATATTTGAAGAAAAAATAGCATATAGAAAGCCAGCCAATTAAACTATAGTAGAAGTTGGTAGCTGATGGAGAGCTCATATATTGAAAAAGGCATAAGGAGACCTGTCTATATGAGTTGTTCTATGGAGAAGAAATCAAAGAAGCAGGTGAGTTCCTGTCTTGTGGTCTCTAAATTCTCTTTTGATCAATGTAGAGCATAGAGCAAAATTTGGCAACATGCGAAAGAGAAGGCAAAACCCAGGGTTCATACATCAGTGTGGCAAGTGCTCAGTAGTGAGAGAGGTTAAGACGACATCGATGGGGCTGCTCCTCCTCCAGGGCAAGATCAGTGGGGCCAATACCCTTCCACCACCCCACAGCAGGCCTGTCTCCTAGGAGGTCTTCAGTAACCAGGGACACAGATAAGAGCCTAGAATGGCTGTCCTCAGCTGACTGAGACAGATGCATGCAGATGCTTTCACCAAACCACTGGACTGAAGAAGTCAGGGACCCCTATGGAGGAATTAGAAGGACTGAAGAAGCTGAAAAGGAGGCTACCCCATAGGAAGACCAGAAGTCTCAACTAACCCAGACCCCCGGGAAATCCTGAGACTGAGCCACCAACCAGGCAGCATACACAGGCTGGTCCAAAGGGCCTGGCAATTATAGCAGAGGTCTGCCTGGTCTGGCCTCAGTGGGAGAAGATGCACCTAACCCTTGAGAGACTTGAGGCCCCAGGGAAGGGGGAGGGCAGGGAACCCTCTCGGAAGCAAGGGGGAGTGGTGGAATAAGGGACTGTTGGGGGGAACTGGGAGGGGGCAATGGCAGGAATATAAATAAAGTTAATTTTAAAAAGAAAAGACATTAGTATATTTTTAGGAGATAAAATAATATCAAAATTGAATATGTTCAAAAATTTTCATCTTATGAGATAAAATACTATTTCACAGGAAACAATGACATCAGACCCTCAAGCTGCTTAATGCCAAAGTTTCTTGTAGGAATTTTTAGTAACTTTCTTGGGAGTGGGAGCAAGGTAAGCAAAACAAAAACAAAAACAAAAACAAAAACAAACAAACAAACAAACAAAACCAAAAAACTGGAAAACAGAAGAATAAATGTTGCATCAGGGTGTGAACGGAGAACAGAGAATACAATATATGCCACAATGTCATCCTTGGTTACTGGGTTAACTAGGTCAGCAAGAGAGCTTGATGGGTAGAGATAGAGGCAATAGGTGAATAACAAGAAACGGACAAGGACATGCACTCAGAATGGAGGTCCTTGGAGTCTACCAACTCAGTATGACATCAGAATATAGGCCTGGGGCTGCTAGGATGGTTCAATAGAAATGTTGTTTGATCTTCCAAGCATCTGGACCTGAGTTCAGATCTCCAACACTCATGTCAAAATGCATGATTATGAGCATATATTAGCCCAAAGCAGAGGGCAGAGAGACAGGTCAATCACCGGAGTCTGTTGAGCAGCAAGCCCGGGTGCAATGATGAACTCCAGGGTCCATGGTGGTTCCCGCTTTAAAAGCCTCGAGGTGAGAACAGTTGAGGATGACAATGCAGTGCCCACCTCTAGCCTCCATGGGTGTGGGGACGACTACAGACAGGAAGACAGACATAGACGCATACCACACATCCATCCAAACAATACTACCACCAGAGGAACTGGGCCAAGCTCGTGGAAAACATTTTGGATCAACTGACTCTGAAAAAAAATCATTATTTTATGGTGCATCATTTTAATCTTCCTCTTGGGAGGTAGAGCAAGGGGACATTAGTAAGTTTGAGAGCAGCCTGGCTTATGGAATGAGATTGTGCCAGGCAAGGCCATCAGGAATTTCTTTTTATTATCATTCCAGTTTTTCTCCATGGATCAGTTTATACCGTTAAACAAGAGCAACATTAACAAAACAGAATTCTTCCTTTTACCTAGTAAGCACAAGGCAAATAGTGTTAGGCACTGGAAACCATTTCAACACAATCACCTAAATGGGCAAAATTAAATACGATTTCCTCCCACAGTCAAAAATCCTGATCCATACTTGTTCCTGTCTAAAAGAACTGTGGGGGACAAAAATGGAGAAGAGACTGAGGGAAAGGTGATCCAGTGACCAGCCCAAATTGGGATCCATCTCAAGGGGAGACTCCAAGACCTGACACTATTACTGATTTTATGGTGTGCTTACAGATGGGAGTCTGGCATGGCTGCTGTCCTCAGAGAGACCCAACAAGCAGCTGACTGAGACAGAAGCAGATACTCACACACAACCATTAGACTGAAGCCAGGGACCCCTTTGGTTGAATTAGGGAATGACTGGAAGAAGCTGAGGAGGTCGACCCCACAGGAAGAGCATCAGTCGCAACTAGCCCAGACCCTTGAGATCTCTCAGACACTGGCGACCAACCAGGCAGCATACACTAGCTGATTTGAGGCCCCGACACAAACAACATAGGACTGTTTGGTCTGCCCTCTGGAAGGAGATGTGCCTAATCCTTGAGATACCTCAGGCGCCAAAGAGTGGTGAGGTCCAGGGAGGGGGATGCATCCTCTTAGATACATAGGGGAGGAGGAATGGGATGAGGAACTGTGGCAGGGCAGACCAGGAGGGGGGCAATGGCTGGACTGAAAAAAATTAACAGTAATAAAAGAAAATAAGAGAGCTCACTTATTTTTAATGAATTGGTATAGTGCCGAAGTTAAGGTATAATTGTGTGACGTCCTGAATCCTACAGCAGTTGTCACCATATGTCATTACCTAGCCATTCTTTAGAATTTTTCAGTTCCCCGTATGTGGAGAAGGAAATTGAGAATAAAATTATTATTCATAGGTTGCAGCTTAGTAGCCAATCAACTCCATTTCACAAGATAGGAAATCTATTAACTTCTTACTCAGCATTAATTTTCCTCTTTGTTAAAGGTACCAGTGTTTTCATTTGGGAACTACTTGGATTCTGTCCCCTTTTATATAGAAATTAGTGGGACTGGACTGGACCATGCCAGAGTAGGTAATAACAGGCTGGCCAATCAGAACCCTTTCCCAGGAGTGTAGTTCTTGATGTCATAGCAGAGAATGAGGGAGTTCCTTTAGGGCCCCTTGACCCCTTGTTCATCAGATCTTTCTCTATTGTTTTTCCCCTAAATCAAGATTTTTGTTTAGGTCTTCCTTGTATTTCATGGGCCAGTTGTCTTATTTTATTTGCATCACATAATACCTACTTTTTAAAGACTTACAAGATGTTCTGTGATACAAAAGAGCAATCTGAGAGGACTACTTTATTACTCTTCAGTGCCTGAACTTATTATATTTAAAATACTTTTTGAAGGATATTTCAGTTTATATTTTTATAGACCACCCCAATTAATCCTGGACATCATTAGTTTGCCTCATTCACCATTGTTTGCTAACTTAGCTAAAGTGTTTACACTGCTGTTATATTTTCAGTGTTATAAATACTTCTTCTTTTCCCTATCACTTAAATGGCAGGTTAAATAAACAGAATTCACAGTGTGTGCAAAACACAACTGGATTTGGAAAAAAGGTCAAAATACAAAAGGCCAAATGCAGAGAATATCAACACTCAGCCAGGTGTCAATACTGAATAAAAATTAATGCTCATTATTGGTGGACAGTGACGTTTTAAATCTTGCCACAGTTTAAGATTTTATATTCATGCGCATTTCCTTGTGAAAGAAAACCTCAAATGCAAAAATGAAAAGCTTAGCATTTTATTGCTTACAGATGTTTAGTTTGTGTGTGTGTGTGTGTGTGTGTGTGTGTGTGTGTGTGTGCATGTGTGCCCTGGTATGAGGATGAATGTGTGTGGGTCAGTGAAGAATTGTGAAGGTCAGCCCTCTTCCTCTGCCATGTGGGTACTGGTGATTGACCATAGGCCCTGAGGCTTGGTAGCAAGAGCTTTCACGCACTGAGCCACTGTCTTTCTGCCTAGGAGTTGTTCTTTTGTTGCTGTTGCTTCTGTTTGACAAAGATCCACTGAGCATTGGTTGGCCAGGGTGGTGCCAGTAGACCTGGTTGGTCTGGAACTCACAAATTCACCCAGCACTGGGGCTCAAGGATGGGGTTAAAGCCCAGCAGCTTTTGTTTTTCGTTTTAATAGGGGAAAATAAACAGCAAAGTAAACACTAAATTTAAAAACCATTTAGTGGTACCTAGAATTTTTGGCAGTTACCATGGGCATTTAAAAGGCTTGAAAAGTTTAGAGTATTTCATATTAATCAATGAAAGGCACTGGCGGAAGTTAATTTTAAAGATTTTAAGACTAAGGAATCACTGAAGAGTTAACAGAGATTACAAAATGAAACAGTGTCAGTGTCAGGTCTTTATCCTGTTTTTAGTCGATCCTCTTCTTATTCACTTTGAAAGCTGCCGTCGTCGTAACTGGCACTAATTGGTGCCCTTGTTAGAAACCTCAACAGAGGAGCCAAGAATAGAAAGGATATGGACACCTCTCACCCGAGAGCAGGGCAGTCTCCACAGGTGAGGCTGGAATCAAGGAGGGGCAGGTGACCAGCTGCTGCCTGGGAGGAGGGGGAGAGTGGCACCTGCTCACTGTGTCCATGGACAATGTGGTTCTCTAGGGGGATGTAAATCAAGAGTGCTACTGTACCGGAAGTCAGAGCGAAAACAGAAGACACACAGAGAGCTCAGAGCAGTGCGGCTACATTCTGAGAGGGAGCAACGGCAGCCAGTCAACCAGTGCTGTGGCATGAGATCCGTTTGCATGTGTTATGGACTGTTGTAGTTTTCTGTTTCTCTCTCTCTCACTCTCTCTCTCCCTCTCCCTCGTGTTGCTCTCTCTCTTCCCCCTCCTCTCTCCCTGTCTCTGTCTGTCTCTCTCTCTTTCTCTCTCTGTCTCTCTCTCCCTGTGTGTATGTGTGTATGTGTGTGTGTTAAAAATACTTTGACTAGCCCAGCAGTGGTGGCACACGCCTTTAATCCCAGCACTTGGGAGGCAGAGGCAGGCAGATTTCTGAGTTCCAGGTCAGCCTGGTCTACAGAGTGAGTTCCAGGACAGCCAGGGCTGTACAGAGAAACTCTGACTTGAAAAACAAAAACAAAAACAACAACAACAAAAAATACTTTGACTATATAAAATAAAAAGCTGACTATCACATGAACATTAAGAGACCAGAAGACAAAAAGATAAAATATATAATTCTTGATCAGATAAATTCTTGACTAGACACATTTGTGAATACATTTGCATATCACTCATATAGGTAGAACACACATTATTTACCAAGAACCGAACTACAAAGTTAAGGAAGAAGGTTTGCTCCAAACGTGTGTAGAAAAAGCTGGGGCAAATCCACCTAGAGCACACAAATTACAGGAGACATATGCATAAGGTACTATGAAGACCTGAGCAGAGATTCTCATGTGGAAGGTCCCCATAGAGACTCTTGGCCTAGGAAATAACCTCCAGGGTATGGAGGTGGGAGTGGGTGGATGTGTGATGGAGCATATAAACCAGTGTGTGAGGTAAGTGTAGACACTGGGCATTAAGGAACCCAGACAGAAATAACATGAAGGAGTTTGATGTCTCCCGATACACTCAGAAAGCCCAAGATACTTCAGAGAACCCAGTTGAAGACAGGCTAGTAGAAATCACAAGGAGAGAAAAGAAAATGGAAGCAGATCTCATGTCTCCATGTAAAGCCAAGTCCTTTAAAGTATCTGTTTTGACCTACTCACTATTCCCATAGGAAGAGCAACAATATCAAGCAACCAGACCCCCCAGAGCTCCCAGGGACTAAACCACCAACCAAAGAGTACACATGGAGGGACCCATGGCTCCAGCCGCATATGTAACAGAGGATGGCCTTGCCGGGCATCAATAGGAGGAGAGACCCTTGGTCCTGTGAAGGCTTGATGCCCCAGTGTAGGGGATGTCAGGGCATGGAGGTGGGAGTGGGTGGATGTGTGGTGGAATCACAGAGAAGCAGGAGGAGGGGGGCGGGATAGGGGACTTAGAGGCTGGGGGAACCTGGAAAGGGGATAACATTTGAAATGTAAATAAGAGAATAGCCAATAAAAAACATTTATGTGCCAGCTATTTAATGCATACAAGTTTTATCTTTAAGGATAAAGAAAGCCTAAACACATCTCTCTAATACCGAGTCTCCTATTCATGTAAAGTTGAGGCAGCAAATACTTTCAATGGAGAAATCAGGAAAATATTCTTGGAAATTTTATATGGAGATAACTACATTTGTTTAATGAACTCTTTTGATCCAATTTCCATGCACTTTACTGCTCAACAGTCTTCCCCAAACGCTGCAAATATGCTAATAAATTTTACGTTCATAATGAATTCAGGGGCCAGGAGGGGATCTAGGGAGTGAAGTACTGACCAAGCGAGCCTGACAGCCTGAGATCAGATGCCCCGAACAAAGGCAAAAAGTGATGAGCGTCTGTGATTCCTGTATGCCAATGGTGCCAATAGAGGTGGAAACAGAAGCACCACCTGGAAACTCAGAGTCCCATGAAATAGGAACAAATAGTATAGCAGCAGAAAAAAGATACTGCCTTAAAATATAGAGGAAGATGAAAGTTGGCTCCTTAACATTGCTCTTGGACCTGCATTCACATGCAATGGCACGCAGGACCCACATTTATACACATACATCTATCCCAATACATACACACACACACACACACACACACACACACACACACATGCACATTCGGTTCAGTATTAAAGTTCTTAGAAAATTCTACTTTGGGGGAACCTAGTAACACAATTTTAATTACTTCAATTTTATTGCCTTTAAAGGAACAAAAATAAGCTTAAATTTTCTATGATCTAGAAAAGGCTAGAACGCTTAAAAAGGTTAACAGATATTTAGTGTTTTTTCATTGACTTTTACTTTCTTTAAATATCTTCATTGTGTATTGTATCCAGTTTTTCAAAGACATTTGCACGCAATAGACAAAAGGAGTTCTTGTGTATTTTCTGGAGAATTTTGTGACAAGGTAAAGAAGACAAATGAAAACGTGACCACTGCTCAATCTTATAACTTATCACTAAAGGCGAGTGAAGGAGGTATTTTAACTTTGGGATACGTAAAAGGGAACACTTTGAACGAGATCTAACTGAACATGGTCCCTTCCTTTGCTATTTGGGGCATTGAGAACATAATTTCACAGATGATATATTTCTCTTAATGTGATTTTCAGACTACATCTAATGGAAAAAGCCTGGTTAGGATTCAGAGGCATGGTACAGATGTTCAACCACATTTGCATGCAATTATTTCTAAAAACCAATGCCAAGGTACAGACTCTATTGAAATGGCTTCTGGGATTGCTGGCATAACATATTACATCAGCTTCCCATCTTTCAGTAAGACTCGATTCTGAGTTTTTAAAATAAAGATGCTCTGTGTAAAATCACCCTCCACTCAGTATTCAAGAATGTATGAATACAGGGTTCATATGCAAAAGGCCTGAGCAGATATTTAATATCTTAAGCAACTCCTCCCCTACCACTTGAATTTGTGAGAATTTCACTTAATATAATAATATTAGGAGCTCAAAATAAAGTTACTACAAAACAATGTAAGTGAAAATAACTTAATATACAAAGTAAATGAACATCATTGGTTTGATTCGTTGCATAACATCCAACTTGTTTTGAAGATATTTTTTTTTCCCTTTGAAAAGCAGCTTGAAAGGGTATATAAAGGTATGACTTGTTTCCTGTTTCTTCAGTGGCTGGTCTTATACGGACACCCTAATCAGAAAAGCAGAAATAAATTCTGATTCAAAGTATTTATGAAGTGCATCTGTCAGTAATCTAATCAGACCCATCAAAGGCAGTGAAGAGTAGGGGACCCAGCACTTTTAATTGCTTTGCTTTCCGGGGTATTGTTCCTTCATAGAGGCTTCAACCCTAGAGATCCTTGGAGACTGTGGACTGGAGGGGACCTTTACTCTAACCACGCATGAACCTGTATTTTGAGATAAGGATTTGAGTGAATACAAGGACCATAAAGATGCTTTGCTATATCGACTAGATATCAAAACAAAACTGAATTATACAATTAATGTCTTATTATTATTTATTAATGTCTCTTTTATTGCCTGCTTTACTCTGTATGGGGGGCAACTTAGATCGTGGTCACCCCTTAGGAGTGCATGGTGGGGGGGACTAGAGGCCATTGCTGCTTCTTTTCTGATCCCTGCAGGGAAGGAAGCAGCAGCCCATGGATCCGCGCCTCTTCACCTGCTGTTGGTCTCAGTTACAGCTCTTTCCTTGCCAAGTAAGAAACAGAAGCACGTGGGCAGAACGAAGAGAGACAGACCTGGAGACCCAAGGGTAATGGGGAGCCTGATGGGGGTAGCCGATGATGCCACGTGAGACCACGGTAGGCTCCTGGCCTGTATCGGTACTGGAGGCTGTGCCTGGGTTTTCGGCCACCATCACTGGTCTGTGCTTCCACCGAGGGATATGTTGATATGTTGATATCTGAGGACTGTGCATGTCTGACCCCGAACCTCACCTGGCCAGAGAGGAAGAGTTGGCCCTAGAGGCATGAGAGCGAGGAACCGACACAAACCCTCGCTGTCAGGAGAGCAGCCTGCACATTTCATGTGGGAGTTACAGGCGAGCTCCCCACTCACCCCCTCGGGGATCCAAGTGTGGGAGATCTGGTCCTGAGACTCATCTCTCCTGCAGGAGTGCAGACGAAGGACATATACTCTCCTTCTCTCCTTTGTCCCTCATCTTCTATGGTAGACAGGAGAGTTAGCCCTCAGTGTCATGAGAATAGGAGAACTGGCCATGTCCCTTTCCAGCCGCAACACTCTGGAGCGCAGTCCCGCATCTCCCTTGGCTATCAGCGCAGAGCTGGCTCTGGTTGCAGGGGTTTGTAGGTGAGACAGCCTCAGGGGCATGAGAGCAGGAGAGCCAGCAGGCTGACCCATTCAAATACCTCTCGGGCTCAGATCTGGGGCTTTGAATTGGTCCATTCCAACATCTACCACATAGATGAACTGCCGGAGCGCGTGAAGGGACCAGTCCTCAGATCTAAAATGGCAGAATCTCCAAACACAGGGCAACAACGGCTTATCTGAACGGAGTCCCAGTGAGGTTCTAGTATTGATAGTGTAGCAGAAGCAAGAGGCCTCGAAACAGACGGAAGAGTCACTGCAATGAACATTTGCAAGCAAAGAAGGGTGGGCAAAAGGGTATATATATTGTGGGGCACCCTGTGACACACTATAGTTTCCACTGTGAGAATTTTTTCTCCGATTGCAGGGTTTGGAAGGTGGGGACGGGTACGAGATGAGGAGGGGAATTAGGGTACAGAGTGCCAAGTTTGCAAATAACCAATAGAGTTAAAAAAAAAATCAGAACCACACCTCAAATCATAACACTCAAATCGGATCAGCTAGAATTCATAGGATGCTAAGGTAAGGAGCTATTCACGTTCAATATGTGCCTTGCGTCCTTACTTGGTATGTTTTCTCCCCAAATGAAAACTGTGGATGGTAGTAAAGAAGCAGTTATAACCAGTGACGAAAGGTTAAGAGGCACATAGTTTGTAGTACACAGACTTGAATTTACAACCCAGCTCGAATGTCAACTACGTGACCTTAGGTAATGAAATTTAGCCTTTCTTACCTTGTGCATCTTGTTGTGCGAAATGAAAAGGCATTAAAAAAAAAAAGCACACAGCCAGGTAAACACAGTGGGCTCTGAATATGTATTAGCAAACACAAATAAAGAAATGAGTGCTTCAGGATAGTTCTTCCATTAGAGGGGAAAAAATGAATTAAAAGCAATTGGGGACCTGAGGAATGTGAGATCCGTCACGTCAGCACTGGATGCTTCAGCCTCCATTGTCATCAGACCTAGTCATCCATTTGGATGTAATAAGCCACAGTGATCATCACTGAAGGACCCCATAAGACCAGAAAATTCTGTGAGAAATATCTTTTTGAGAGTCTAAACTATGAGTAAAAATTGGGCAGTATAAACTTGTCACATAGATACGTGGGTGAATCAACAGGATATGATTACTATATACTCACAAAATGTGGTTTACAATTAAAATTGATATTTAAGGATGACGTCATAATCGAAGTAATGAGAGTCCATGACTCAAAATTGTTACGCAAGGCAATTTCTCCAAACACTGTTTTCTGAAGAGCTTAGAGTTTAGAGAAGTCAAAAGACAGGTTACCAAAACCACGTAGAGTAATCCTCACATTCTATGAATGATACAGGAAAGAGAACTGCAGTCCCATGACAGAATCACCTCAAGCCCTCGAAGTCTCACCATGACGATGTATGGCACAGACAGTACACAGCACTGTTGCTTATAGGATGTGAAAGGAAGAAGGTCAGAGAGGGGAAAGGTCAAATATTGGAACTGTGCTAAACAGTGTACTGGAAATCACACAGTTCTAAACCAGGACTAAGTTCCATTATCCAATAGCTGCTCTCAAGAAGGAAGCTAATTTACATTTAAAATAGGAATACAGTCTACTCTTTAAAAGCACAGTGGTAAACACACCAATTTGACAATTACATTAATATGAGTATTTGCATAATCTGTCTTCTACACCTGTTCTTAATTTGAGGCAGCTGCAGGACAGGACGGATCACATCTAACTAATCTGAATGGGTATGTGGGTGCTCCTGACAGTACTGAATTTATTAATGTCTGAAGATATAATGTTTACTGGTTTTGAAAAAGTGGTAAGAAACAGTGCAGAAGTCATGGCTACTGTTCATTTGGTTGATATGAACCAAGAATAAGCACAATACCACACAGGGCTATCAATTCTGTATTTTGCATCACTAAAGGTGATTTAATTTTTCTTTTTCTCCAAATAGGATGCATTTTATTCATGTGAAAAAATCAGAGAACAAGAAAAATGAATTTGAAAGATTTGATTGGGACTGTAACTGGAGAATCTACAGCAACTGGATTACTAGAGAGCAAGGAGGAAAAAAACCTTCTGACCATCAGGCGAAGCACCTGTAACACAGGCCGTCGTGGGGGTTTGTGAATATTTTTTGTTGAAAAGAAGATTCCATTGACATTTTAACAAACACATTTCAGAACTTAATAAGCACAAGTCTAATCATTTTAAGGTTCCAGTTTGTTTTCCCGTGTATTCAAATACACAGTCCAAACCTCGGCAAGAAAATCAGTTTATGACTGCTGTGTATTCTCCCTGCTCATGTGTTTAAATCACTGAGCTGGAGTCTAGCTGTGGACTATAAGACACCCATGTAATCTGTCAACAAAACCGCCTCCCTTTAATCTGCTGTCATGAATAGGAGATGAAGGTAGAGCTTTCTAAGGAAGTTATTTATTTCCTGAAAAATGAATGAGAGTGGGTTTAGTAATGAGCTGGAGAAGCGAAGCAAGCCTGTTTATGTTCTATTAACCTCTGAAGAGGTGACTATTAAGCTGTTGATTTCTCACGTTTTACTTTTATAAGAGCTCATATAAGATTATAGCAACTACTAAACAAACTAATAGATGCTGACAGTTTCCATGTACTCTCATGGCTCTTTAGAAACTGCCACCAGAGAAGAGGACACTGCTGAGAGAGTTCCCACACATCCCTACAGGAAAGACTTGGGTACCCAAGTCAACCCCACGTTTCCTTTCCTGTGACTCAAAGATACTGGCTGAATTAACAATACCCCTTAAATAAACAGCTCAGAGGTTTGTTTGCTTGTTTTTCCTATCTCTCCTTGTCTCGGTAACTAAAATGTGGCTGTAGATGGTGTAAAAAAACAAAACAAAACAAAACAGTGTTCAGTAAATCGCAACACTTAGAAGAGTCAATTTCTCGTTAGAGAAAATATTGCAATTTCTTACCAAGAATCAAGGATACTTACTCTAGGAGTATAAAAATAATTTTTATTACTATATAATTTAGGCAATAAAGCTAGGTTATAGTGATTGTGAGAAAAGCAATTTTCACAGTTCTGACCTCTATATAATTATATTTCTAAATATTCCTTATTTTATTTTTCTTCATTAAAATCCTTCCCTATATAATTGAGCACACAGAGAAACACTCTAAACAGATAAGCTGGTGTGTCACAGGGCATGTGGAACATAATGGGCTGAAACTACATTCAGATGGGTGATGGTGGACCGTGAGCTATACGCTAACAACAAAACTCATTTAGCGACTGATGGAGTGCTTTGGCCTGAAGAAAGGAGACCGAGGTATGTGGATTTGAGAGTTTGTGTTCTGAGTGGTAAGGAAAAGGATACAGTTAAAATTTTTGGCATGCAGAATGCTCAAAGGTTTTTTAATCCAGTAGAGACAGCATCTTATTTTGCTAAAAATTAAGCATATGGACAATAACGTTTTAGCATTAGATACTGAGTCAAATGTTCATGATTGACAGGAAAAGGAAATGTGTCATGCAGCCAGTAAGTTCTGGAGTTTCGACCTGAACAGAAGGCTCCTCTGCTTCTCCAGCCCCTGGACCCTTGCCTTCACTCTATGGCGTGAGAGGAATCATGTCAAGTGGCTGAGGCACGATCAAGCCCCACTATGGTCCCGCCGTAAGCTACAGCCCTTAAATGAATTACGTTTAACACAGTTGTAGAATACAAAATCACACTTGTAGACCGCCAGCAAGATGCCAGTAGACAGCACACACACACATCCAAGCACGATCAGCGTAAAACAATGGTACGCTATTGGAATGATGGGTAGAAGCTGAAGTTGAGGTGAATTCCAAATTTCCATCCATCTCCCCGCTTTCTGCATATGGAATCACAATGTAGCTCAGCTTGCTAGGAACTCATTATGTAGCTTAGGCTGTCCCATTTTGAGTAGAGGGATGATACATATAATTCACCATGCAAAACTCAATTATTTATACTTTCTTATATGTTCCGAATTAGCAAAAACACAATTCCTTGACATTTGAAAAAAAATCAGTTCATGTGCAAATTTAAAATAATTTATGGGGGCAACAGAGATGTCTCAGCAACTAAGAGTACTTCCTGTTTTTCCACAGGTCTCAAGTTCATGTGGCATACATGTTATGTGCCTCACAAATGCTTGTAACTCCAGATACAGGGGTCTGATAACCCCATTGGCTTCTCCTGACACCTGAATACACACACATACACGTGTACACACACACACACACACACACACACACACACACAAATGCGTAAATAAATAAATAAATATATCATAAAATGAAAGAAAGCTTTTAAATACAAAACTTGCAAGAGTTGTGAATATTCTTCAAAAAATACACCAACTCTTACCATTATTAGGGTCTAGCAAGTGTTCTGATTTATCTTATACTATAACAGAGGAGATAATCACTCTTCAGTCTCGAGTCTCCTCTTCTATCTGGCTAAAGAACTTCCATGATTGGTCCTTTTCACCATGTCTTTCACAGGATTTGCTTTCCTCAAATTTGTTTGATCACTCCAATAACAGTCTAAAGGGATTTCAGAAAGCCACAGAGGAAGCAGCAGGAGACAGAACTTGGAAAACCCTATTCTGTTCAGTGTGTAAGTGACGGCTGACTCTAAACACAGAAAAGAGGAACCCAATTTACTCCACAGAACACTTTTTAAAAGCCATAACTGTCAAGAAGATTTTTTGAATACCTTAAACACGAAGTTTTGTTTAAAATGGCTTGAAAGAATAGTTATTATCCTGAATTTTATCTAGCCAGAGTGTCAACTCCCTGAGGAGAAGAACATCTTTGAATTCTCTTGGTACCTGGTGTCTTCTTAGCAAAGTGTCTTACACACAGGGGTATTTAGTCACATTTTTGGTTTTTAATAGGCTAATGGAAATGTAATTTGGATACAAGGAAATGCTGTAAATTGTTTAGTATACTATTATGATGTTTTGTTTTTTGTCTGTTTTTTTTTATTAGAGCAAGAACAAGATAATCACTTCTTTATCATATCTACAGAGTAGACTTTCTAATTTATTTATACGTTACTCCTGAACCTTTATTTAATTAAATAAATGTATTTTGGTAAAAGCAAACAAAAAGGTTGTTGCAAAGGTTGTCTGTGCGTGTGCATGTCAGAGAGAGAGAGAGAGAGAGAGAGAGAGAGAGAGAGAGAGAGAGAGAGAGAAATTTGGTCCAGTAGTTTGGAATTTATTGAATGGGAAGAGTGGAATAGTAAATAACTCCATATGGATTCATTTAAGTCACTGTTTCTTACTTAATCACTTTAAACACATCACTATCAAGTCACTTTAGAAAAAAGTGCTTATTTTAAAAACTTGTCCTAGGATGGCATGAATTAATGCATTTTGACCCTGTTGTGATGGGAGGGTACATTCCACAATTAAGTAATCTTCTATGAATGCTCCATGCAAATCTTGAATGTAGTGCACCTTGCTTTCAACATGTTCCTTTGTTCCCTAACACGAACGGCATCATAATCAGAAAATATGCAAGAGTCTTGTGGTTATGTATATTTTGTATAGTTTTGTATTCCATGGATTGAGTTTGATGTTCTAGCATTCTAAAAAGATGTCACAAAATGGTGACTGAAAGAAAATTAAGGAGTGGATTGATTATTGTTTGTGGTTTTTTTTCCTGTGTAATTAGAAAGGAATAGGGAAGTAGGACAAGAAAACAGGCAACTTAAAGAGAGGGAGGGAGAAGGGAGAGGGGAGAGGGTGGGAGGGAGTGGGGAGGATCGTTTTGTTTTGTTTCTTCCCAGAGGAAATGAATGAAGAGGTGACTTGATGAACTCTGATTAAATGTATGCATGAGTGTGTTGGTTTAGGATGTTTTCACAGTTTGAAACAGAACCCGTCAGACCCCTGCATTTCCAGGACATAACGCATGACTATAACGAGGAAGGTAGACTGAGTGGATTTAATGTCAGTCTTAATAACTGCAGGAAAGCATGCAATAAATAGTATGGAAAGTGACCAACTGTCTCCCTGATGCCATAGGCCTTCATGAGGGCTCAGGACACAAACGATGGCTCTATCAGCCAGGGTCTCATATGACATAGGATATTTTTCATTACATATATCCTCCTGAAAAGGCTGTTAGGGCAAAGAAGCTGTGGAGTCATACAACTGCGGACTTGGGAAATTTCCCTAAGTGTTATGGCTCTTAGATTCCTAGAGGGAAAAAGGAAGAGTGTCAATCAACTTGTGGTTGGTATGGGAATGAGGTTACAGATAAGAGGACAAGGCTTGGAACCTGGAACCTGCTAGGAACCCAGGCTTTTGGGGTTTCGGGGGCACAGGCATGAACCTGCATTTGTATTCTTCACAAATTTCTCTTTTCCTTCTATAATTGTTTACAGTGCACCTTGTCCTGGGCAAGAAGAAACACCCATGGAATTTGTCTCTTATCATTTGAAACGTTAAGGCTTTCAGTTTTCTAGTGATTCTTACTATGAATACTAAAAATTGAAAAACTTCTCTGTCCTTCCTTGTTCAAAGTTCAGGTCCCATGACTGTTTGTGCCAATGACACTGAAAAGACACTTACATCTCTGCTTGCAAATTTTGCAAAAGCTTCACCTAGTTAAACCACGCAGTGTTTGTCTCATTTACACTCTATCAGGATGCCTCACTAGCATACACACATTCAGTGAGTACTTCTAGAGGGAGGAGCCATTATGCTATGACCACACACTGAGTATGTGATTGTTTTTAAATTGTGATTAAAGCTATTAACACGGAAACCCCTAAGAACAACTAAATTTCAATCACATTAGTACCTGTGTGGTAGTGGTGTTGTTGAAATCTCAATCAAAACAATAAAATCCCTTTTCTCTGAAGTATCTCGCCTTATACACTTTTTTCTTCACATAGCTTGAGGATCTGTTAAAGGAATACTAGCTAGTTTGGTAAACAGTGCATAAATTGTAGGATCTCTATCCCATAATCTATTTTTTTTCTTGCCTCTCTACTTCTTCTTTAAGAACTTTCAGAACTCCAACTAGGTTTATTTTGACCAAGTGACTCTGTAAAGATAATCAGTTCTATGGACTGCTAAAGTGTTCACAGGGAGGGGTTCAGGCCAGTGGCTTCTGTGGCAGTTATTTAGTGAAAGAGGGCAGTCATCTATCTGGCTCTTATTGGTGCTTCACCTTCTCTCGTTCATCTTCTAAGTCCCCGTACCTGGATGGTGGCATGATGATGGGAAGAGAGACACTCTTCTTGTCACCATGAAGGCAGAAGCCACATGGAACAGAGCACAGGCCTGAAATCTTGGCCTCAAGCCATTCTCAGCACCTTTGCTAATGAGCTCTGGACTGAGCTAGCTCTGTAGTACGTGTGTGTCAGCTTCACTGCAGACCGTATTCCTAGACAAAGCAGCTGATGTCTTCATGGCCAACGTAGATACTTCTTCAGTTGAAATCCTCAAAATTATTGACTAAAAGGTTAATATGAGTAAACCATAGATTTTAGAATGACAGATCATGTTGGGAGTAGATACAAGTTGCTATCATTTGAGAAATCTTGATGTATCTTACCCGCCATTCTGTATATTTCCAATGTCATTTAACTAAGGAGACTTCAGGTTTTTAATATCATATAGAAGTTTCCTTGGTACTTAATGAGGATGGAAACCGAGGTAGTACAGATGAAGCAGTGTACTGCACTAGAAAAACATAAAAAGTCAAGACTTCCTGTAAACAAAATATTTAGATGACATGAAACCCAAAAGCCGTAATGATTAAAAAGAAAGAATCAGTTCTCAAATGAGCATATTGAATCTGCTCAGGGAAAGAAATCCTTAGAGGTGTCATTTTTGCCTAATGGAACAAAGACATAAGAAATCTATTAGTGACCTTTGAGGAGTTGGGCAGTGTGGCCAGAGTACACCATCATAGGCAACTTGCAAATTTCTACATAAATGGCAAGCTGATAAGTATACTTTGGTACTTGCTTCATTGGGTGAATGGGATAGCCTGAATTAATTCTGATAGAGAAAAGATGCTCTAGTTTAGACAATTTAATCCAAGCACTCTATCTTGATTTAGTTAGCATCCACTACAGATTGACTATTGTGTTGGTAAAATTATAGAGAATGAAAAAAATTCAGTCTCTTGACCTCCAGGGACTTAGAATCTGGGAACAAGTTGAAAAACGAAGTCTAATTTCTGGAATAAAAATTGGTATAATGTGTCATGGTGATTATAATATTTGCAATAATGAAAATACATATTCTGGAAGCAAACACGTGTGATAGGTAATGGAATGACGATTCTGGAAGTCAGGGCTACAAAGTATGTGAACGCCTTTGGGACCTAAGCAATGGTAGTGAACTTCCAAGCTGGTGGAGAATCAGGAAAGGAAGTAAAACAGATGCTAATATGCATATAGTTCATGGGACCTTGCAAAGTACATAGCACGTAAAATATAAATATTTGCAAATGTATAAATAGTATGTCTTAATAAATAGTATTAAACCATGTGTCATGAACCTATGATGGTTCATCAAATGCCCTGTGTCTTGGGCCAAGAGATTAGAGTGTGGTATTTTCACGTCATACTAGCAGAGGATATGACACTATCAGGTTAGAAGGGATTAATGGTTAGATCCTGTAGGATAAGATGAGGAAAAGCAGATAGAAACACTGAGCATGACAGGGAAAGTTAAATAATTTGAGTTGGAAACAAGTTAATCTTGGTTGAGATACTTCAGTAGAGAGTTGAAAAGATACAATTGGAACCCAAGAGAAAAGAAGGACTTGACAGGCTTAGGCTTGGGCACATGTCTATAGACACTATATATTTATGCAAAACCTACACTCAGACACTGCAGGCATTGGAAAATGAAATGTGAAAAACACAGCCTGGCCCTTAAGGAGTTTATAGCAGCCATAATTGAGTTGTATGCAAACAAGAATAAAAAAGGTGTGTGTGTGTGTGTCTGTGTGTGTGTGTCTGTGTGTATCTGTGCATGCGTGTGTGTTAGTGGGGTGGGGATAACTGTTGCACAGAGACATGAATCATAGTTTGAAGAAGCAGAGCCACTTTGATGTCTCAGCTTATTTCATTGGTATGAAACAGGGAAAGACAAGCACAAGGCACCCTGGCCATTGAAGCAGACCATACTTTTGAAGAAATGAAATTTTTATTCAGTGCTTCCACTAGGATACTAGCTGAAACCGTTGAGGTGTATTATGTATGTGTGTATGTATGTATGTATGTATGTATGTATGTATGTTTGTATGTATGTATTAGCATAATAGGAAATGTGTTCATCACTGATAATTTCATGTGGGATGTTGAATGAATAACATGCTGATAGCATTGTCAGGTATGGTTTTGAAAATAATAGAGTGGCATCTCAAGAAGGCCTGCTTTATCTCTAGCTCACATTTAAAAAGGAAATGCATAAAATAAGCAACATGAACACTGCCGTTGGATTAGGAGGCAGCCTGGGATATCAGAAAGGCAGCGCATTTTTGTCTGGCTAGAAAGCAATCCAACGGCTGGCTGGTGGTAGCTCAGTCTGTAGTGTTTGCGAGCATGGGCGGAGCCCGGTTCAGTATCTAGTGCCACAAAACCCAAGCACCATGGCACGGGCCTGCAAGTCTAGCATCTGGGAGGGGGGAGAGGGAAACTCAGGATTCAGGATCATTGTTGGCTACAGAGCAAGTACAAAGCCAGTCTGGGCTCCGTGACAAAATGAAACAAAACCAAAGATAAACAAAAGATGATATTTCTGACACAGTATATTACTAGAATTTCAAGTTCAACAATTTTTAGTACAGGGGAACATTTTCCCATTAGAGAGAAGAATGAAGTTCACGTTTCTGACACTCAGCATCGGAGCAACGACTTAGGAATTTCCTGGAAACTTTCAGGCATCTTGGTTTTCGACCCTCCTCTCATTCCTGTCTTCATTCCCACTGACCTGGAACATGCTTTCAAAAAGTTTTCAAGCAGATTTTTAGATTTTAAATCCATTGTTCTTTAGGAAAGTTACCACAGCTATTGATGGTGAAAATTATGAGCCCATGAATAAGGGGTAACCGCTTAATAAAAAAATAGCTTAGCAAATGCAATTGTATGTAGATTCATTATGAATTCATGTTTTTAAATGTTTACTCCATGATTGTTCTGTGTGAAGAAGAGAGTATGGACAAAAATCTGTCATTTGTGCTTTTTAAAAAATGGTTTTGCCGATATAATCTATCTAAGAATTTAATTTAATCTCTCCGATACAACAGATTTTGCTTGTGTCAGCACATCATAATGCTCACTGTGTCCTTTGGTTTGTCACTTAAGAATGTGCAGTAGCACCAGGAGTAGAGGATGCCAAGGTGGCAGCTTTTACAGCAATGCAAGTGTTAGCATCCTAAGTGGAAGAATTTATACAGTGTGCAAAGGAATCCTGTGTTATTCAAATGTTTAATCACTCACTAAACAGGTTCTATGTGGGTTGCAACAAAACTATGTGAATAGACATACCCAAATGACAAAAACCTAAAAAACAAATAAGATCCAGATGACCAGAGCCTTTAATTTTCTAGCTGTTGAGGACTCCTATCATCTGCCTATGATTCCAGAGCCCCTGTGTCTCATTCCTACCTAATTCCTCTGGTCATGAAATATCCAACCATGCCTAGAGGCTGAATGGTCTTGTCTGCTGGCCTCTCACACAGATGTCTTACATCATACACTATCCAGCATTGGCTATCATGAATGCTGCTCTGTCTATTCTACATGGACTCCAGAACTCTGTGAAGCCTACGATGTGTATACGGTTTCAGAATTTGTATGTGTATTTGAGATTAGCAATGTGGAAACTTGTATGGAATACTGTAAATCTGGTTTGTTACACTGATGATATGGTACTTTCATTGAGACAAAGAACCGTATTTGGAAGTAAGGCCGAACAGCTTCACCAGAATGTTCTGAATTTAATCTAAAACTCAAGCTACGTTATCATAGTGAACTTATATGATTTTCACATTAAGGTAGAGTGAATTAAACACTTTTGTAAGAACAATTCATTACCCATCTGTCTGATATTTTCAGTGCCATGTTATCAAATCCAGCATTATTTAAAAAGATATAATTAATGCAGCAAAAGATGCACTTAGATGAACTGGCCATTAATAAAGCTGTCCTGAGAAATTATAGCATGTGTATTCACTTTGATGTTTTAGAGGGATTACTAAAGGACTTAGCAAATGATCATACCATTCTAGTGATCTGTAAGCTTTATAAATTTCAGTAGATGGATATTTCTAGCATCACAAGACATATTTGGGTTCTAGGTTCTTCTAAGCCACAGAAAGAATCAAGAACAGTGTTGCTTTCATAATAAAACTGTAACAAATTGTTCAAGGAAAATAAAATAAAAATGAAATATTGGAGACTGGATTGTTAATAATCAGCACAGTTTTATCATGTACGGATAAAAGTATGACTAGAATATCCTTTAGATTCACGTTAGAATTAATGATAAATTTCCTCCTTCCTACGAGATCAAAGGAACAGAGACGCTTTTATGAGGAACACATGGCAAAGGAAGAACAAATACGGCAGAGAAAACGGAAGTAGCAGGCTGGTGTTTAGGAAAGTCAAGCGCAATGTAGAGCACGGGCTGAGAGATAAGAACAGACTCCACAGAGGAAACGCAGCCTTAAATGCAAGGGAAGTTCTAAATAATTTTGCCTTTTGTCTTTAATCATGTACTCAGACTGTTCGCCACGCTGTCATTCAGTTGAGCCTTTACAACACCACCAGATGTCTTAAGATAAAATTCAAAGCCTAAGTCTTAAATCCTACGGAGAGGTCCCATAACAATATTAGTGTTTTATTCTGTCCTTTCTTTCACTTTAGTTAAGGTAGAGAAGTCCAGGGAATATGTACTTAAAATCCTAACAGATTACGGAGAGATACAAGGACCTGCGTAGTTAAGGAAGGAGAAACCCTGACCTCTGAGAAAGTAATTTTCTTCCACATTTAATTTACGCTACGTACATTTTCTTTTGTAGTAGATTGAGAAGTAGAAGTGCATTTTAATAATTCTCTATTTTCCTGGAACATTGGTTTGAAAGCATGATGTTCCCATTCGTTATTGCCTATATTAATCTTGCAAATGCTAAGAATTAACTGCAATCAATAAAAAAATGTGTGTATTAAAACACCAATATTTAATTTAACAGAATAGTCTTTAAACGCAAAAGTTCTGGCTTTTGTAGACATACTTTGACACACTAGACAAGTCCTGTCTTTAAAAAAAAAATTCTACATTCCCTAACCTTCCTTAAAAATTCAAGTTTTAAGGTGATTTGATCTAGTCTCCTCTGCTCTTTTTCCCCACTCTCCCTGTTATATACTTTCTGGATAGCCATAATGCAAACAAATTTCCTTTGCAAACATACTTCTGAGGCCATGATACTCTTCCCAAAGACGTGGGGCTGAATTCTCTGAAACTATGAACCAACAATAGCTTCCCACACTTGTTTCTTTAGAATTTATTTTGCATTATTATTATTATTATTATTATTATTATTATTATTATTTTAGTTGATAGTGTATATATTATAGAAAAGATGTTGGATCTGCTGATCTGGAGTTGACAGTGGCTATGAGATACCTGAGGGGATGGATGCTGAGAACCAAACATGGTTTCATTCTCAATGTCTGGGTCATCACCCCAGCCCCACTTTGATAGTTTTGTTAGGCATTTGGCAGAATCACAATAAGTAAGTAAAGCAAACCTTTTAACCTAGTCTCGTTCTTTTGTTATGGCATCTCAATGCTATTCAGAAATCGCTATCTATTTCTTTGGTTAACCAGGCCTCATGATTTTCTGTTTGTACATTTTTGATGATAGCTATTAAAATTTGCCCCATCAAAAATGCCCTTCTTTTATCTAGCTATTGAGTTCCTTTCCTTGAAAGCCAACTTTGTCTCTGTGTGTTTATGTATGTGTGCGTGCACGTGCATGCATGTGAATGCCTGTGTTTGTGTGCACGCAGTACTTTGGTATTGAGCCAAGATCTTGCAAACTCAACCACAGACCTATAATAGTTCAACCTTACTTTTTTATACCCAGGAAGGAAAGTTTTTGTAAACCCTTGCTTGATCAAGGAACCTGAGGTGACAATTTCCTTTTTCAAATACTTATAATTTCCTCTTTTCAATTTTTTTGTGCTACCTTGGCTTAAAATCCAGTATTTCGGATGTGAGTCTTTATGAAATGTTAACTTCATCATAAGTCCCTGAGGATTGGCAACTAGATAATCATTCAACCCCTACTGAAGGAATGAAGGGTTCTTTCTCTTTGCTCAACTTCAATCTCAAAGATGACAATCAGCTCTGCAGGAATGGTTTTACCCCATATTTACTGAAATTCTTTAAGCAGGGACTGAGTTAGGCACTAGACTGGAACAGAAAATTCATGGTTCCTACTTTACCTCTTGCTGTGATAAAGACAGATACTAAGGAAAAAGCACTTGTTTTGATTCACAGTTCCAGGTCCTAGCCCACCACGGCAAAGCAAGTGTGTTGACAGGTAGATAAGGAGCATGGTCATATTGTTGGGAATATGGGAAGCTGAGAACATGAATACTACCACTTACAAACATTTTTTCTTTGTTTGCAATCAAGTTCTATGCCCAGGGAATGAAACAACCCATTTTTAGGGTTGCTTTTCCCATTTTAATAAATATATTTCCCACATTAATACATTGTAATGATTAGAAATCATTGCAATTCCTCACAAGCAGGCCTAGAGGCTACCTTAATCTAAATAATTCCTTAAAAGCATTCCTGATGTCCCGTCTGCTAGGTGATTCTACACCCTCTCAATTGGACAGTCGACACTAAACGAGACTGTCACCATTAACAATGACCCAGGACAGTTACAGGACAGTCTAGTAGGAGAGAAAAACATTAACTAAAGTTATACTCCATGAATGGGAAACATACAATCCAGGGTAACCTGTAATGGAAGACATCTTTTAGCAATCCTTAAATATTCACAGTAGTTTTTATCTAATTCTGAATAATTTTTTAGCTCATTATAATAGTTAGAAATAGTGAAAAGTTATAGCAGAATGGTAAAAAAAATGTACTTTAGTATATATGTCCCAGATGTGAATTAGATAGCATGGTTCTAGAGTCTTATTTTATTGACTTAGTACCTAAGGACTTATGCTGCAAATGATGTGTGGTATTATTTTTATTGTATATGGTTTTGTAGAATTTTAATTTCCACTTGTGAGATGAATGAATGGGATTCAAAAAATCAAGTGAGCAAATTTCTACAGATGCAAGACAGATCAAGATAGAAAACTATTCCTTCATTCATGCTGTGAGTTGACTTAGGCAAATTTGTTTCCATTCAAATGCACTTAGATGGGATAGGCTAGATATCTCAGAGAGATTCCTACAGGATGTCAGTTTCCAGCTGCTAGCCACCAGTAGAAAAACCATGCTAGTTAAAGTGCGGTTTTAATTTAGATATGCCTCTTCATGCTACCTTTAAGAAATGTTTTACACTAGAATGGAAATCAAGATAACAGAAGACATTGTCTATACTGTGTGTAAGTTAAACTTCATTATTTCATGACCAGGATGCAATGGATCTGGCTATTGTATGTTGTGCAGAGAGAAAGACATAGCAAAGAGAATTTATTTAAGTTCATGTTCATGTTATCTTTATCATTGTATGTTCCGCTACCGAAATGTGTATGAAAATTTCACATAATACAGTTTATGTGGAAAAATATGCCAAACTCTTACAAGTAGAATCAGTACTTAAAATGTTCAATTTCCTGTTTTATTAATATATGGGTAGAATTTTGTCACTTTCTAAAGCATACTGAGCTGTGCCTAGTTATGGCCCAAAAGAAGTTAGTATTTGTCCCAGAGTATATTATTGTTTTAATTATAACACTTCTACTTTAGTCCTGAAACTTGATACAGAACATGATTTACTGAGTAATTGATTACCATATGCCTTTTTTTTGCTATTAATGTTAATTTTTTTTTTTTTACTTTTTCTGATTAGATGGATAAGAACAAGGGGTAAATGATGTTAAATTACACTAGAATATAAATTTTGTATAGTGATCATACAATTTATAGTATTATTGCCAGTCATTTGTCCTAGGATGTTGGTACAATATTTTACTGAAACAATAATTTGCCAACACATGAGATTTAGGTATTTGATTCCATAGCATTTTCTAGCTACATCCTGTGAGTAAGTAGATGCTTTGGTGCTTGAAATGGACAAGTTAAAAAACTCAGGAGCCTAAGATGTTCATCACTTTCTTCAATATTAACAAAAAAAATCATTAACCATGACAGTTTAGGTGTAGCCAATTTATTTTGTGTCTTTATTATAAGGATGCCAAGAGAATTATTTGAATTTATATAATAAATTTTTGGCAGACTTAGAATAAGACAGACTGTACTTTTCCTTTCAACTACTCTACTTTTGTTTGTCTTAAGACATAATTATAAAAATTAATAATTTAATCACCTACCAAACATGAATATATTATATGCTATATGAACCTACAGTGAAGGGGTGATTACAGTGCCATATACTATTATTATTCATCTGAGATAACAAATCAATTTACCTCAAATTTATGTCTCTGGACTGCACAGCTATGGGAAAACCACAAGTCTGTGTATCATGGCTGTAAATGTAGCAAGAACAATAATGTGACCAATTTTTAGATCTATACTAATTTAAGTAGAAATATCATAGGCTAGATAGTGATAATGTGTTTTATACAAAAATTAAAATATCATATTTTTGAAAAGCGCATGTATGTGCATGCATGGTGTACATGTGTGTTTGTTTCTCTTATCATAGAAATCAGTTTCATGAACAAGAAACCATTAAATACGTTGGTCATGTTTCCTCAGTATGGATCACTGTAAGTATGTCACATGTAGGCAATGCTCTCAGAAAAAAAATAAATAAAGCACATATAAATAAGAGGCTATCTTTGGCTGTTTAACCACAGTGTTTTCTGGGACATAATAACAGTGCAAAGAAAAATCATGTGTGGTGATGTTTAGGTGGATGTCAGCTGCCCTGTGCATCTCAGTTTTTAAGTTATTTTGTCAATATCTTGTTAAGTGATATACTTACTGTCTGGATCTGTTTAATTTGTGCACATAGTGAATGGAATATGCAAACATACTTTAAATATAACATACTTTTAAGGGAAACTGAGGCTATGACTAACACTTGTCAGGTATCATAGATTTTACACAGAAATGGGAAAGTGGGAATGGAAGAGAGCTGATATAACTGCTACTCGGACACAAGCTAAAGCAGCACTTCAAATCTTGACCTACTTTTTAAGACTCACAGATTTGGGTGAATGTTGAACAAGCAATTGCATAATGTTCTTGTGACTTGAGCCATCAATGAACTATTATCAGATGTGTATTTTATTGCAAACTTCATAAAACATCTGCTTGAATACCAAACTTGGAAATAAAGAACCAGATAAAGCATCTGCTCTGGTCCTCTAAGGCATTACACTGGACATGGCAGAAAGCTGTTACCCATGAGCATCAAGCATGCTCCTTGAAAGTATTGCTGAACAGCCTCAATTAATGTTCAGAAATTTAAAGTGTATTACATATCTACTATATGAAAAAAGTTTTGCTAAGGTCTGAGTTGTTAGGAGAAAAACTAGACCATGAAGGAGTCATATAATGACACTTTAAAATATTAATTTCATAGCACATGATTAAAAATTCTAGCAAATATATTCCAGTTTTAAAAACAAATACAATTCATGTTAATAATATTTGCAGAGACCAGAATAAGCATTGATTACTATCTCTGTTTAAAAATAGATGTATCAGCCAGTGTGGAACATAGCTAGGTTTTGATTAAACTTATAGTACAATCTTTTTATGTCTACACCTGACAAGCTTATCAAGTACCATGAAATATTAAAATTTCAGTTTCACATTGTATTAATTACAGTGTATATTTTGGGGAAAGAGTAAGACTTCATTATTTCTAATTTGTCATTCATAAAAAATGACTTCTCATTTCTGTGAAATTTAGCATGATCCAATTAAGCTCTGTATGATACTGAAGCACTATGGTCTTATCATCTATACAATGGAGAAGTGTTATGCCTAATATACTCACAAAACAACAAAAGTACAGGTGACAAAGGAAAGTCTCCAGTATGTTTAGCAACTGAAGTTGCTAAAGAATCTTTACAATGCTTTTTTATCAACCTTTCATCAACCAGGGAAATTGAGGATTTCAGCTCAAATTGATTTATCTAACAGTTGACACATGAACACATTCTTAATTCAGAGCCTCTACTTTACATCGTACTTATGAATAATTCAAACAAAAATTATATTTATTTTAGTTAATCAAAATATCAAATATTGACTTGTAGTTTAACTATAGAATAAAGGGAGGAAAAAACCCAAAACCCCAAATCCCCCAAACCCTAAGCCTTTGGTTCCATAGATGCCCTGACACCCATCAAGAAAGAAGCATTGTCTGATCTTCAAAGAGGAAGAGGCAACTACAAATCCTCAACATTGTGAAGAAATATAAAATATAAATTAGGCAATGGTATTGTTTGTCTTTCAAAGCAATGACTTTCTTCAATCCTTGACTTACATTGCCAACATCAAAATCAGTTTTTCCATACCAAAAAGAAAGTGAAAAAAAACACCCTGAAGCCATACTAAAGGTCTGAGCTTCACTTGCTGTCTCCTTTGACTTCTGTTGTATGGAATTACCCTGTTCTGTTAAGATCAGGAGGGTCTCATGGAGTCAGATAATTATGTTAGTATTACACTTGCTGCTATAACTAGGACAGAGAAATGGTCATTCATGAGGAAAAGTCCTTCCCAGGATTCCTCACTAACTGAAACAAAATCCTATCGAGTTGTTTTAAAGAGAAAATGTTGAAAAGAATATTACATTCTGGAAGTCTTTGCTTTTCCATTCTTTGCAGAGATGTGACCCTTGAATTTTGTTGAGTTCCCTGTACTCTGATCGTTCTCCTTCTGCAATAAAGGACTTTGTGCCAAATAAAATGTGTTTTCATCTCAACTCTATGAATTTATTTACTTGTTTATTTTTGGTAACAAGCTTTTTTTTTTTACATGAATCAGTAGCCTGTAATTTTCTTCAATAGAAGATAAGCTTCAGAATGCCATTATACAAGACTGAGACCCTAAATTCTGTGAGTACACATAAATATGAAAACAGACAAGCCATGAAAAGAGAGTATTTGTCTAAAAAATATGCTATACAAAATAACTACTGAATTAACAATAAAGCTTGCCTTATTAGACACACACTTATATAAAACAAATGATTCAGGAGAAAGCATTGCTTAATGTTTCAAAAATCTCAGAGAAGCTTTGTGAGAATTGTCTCTGCAACTCCACACTCTACCTACTAGACAACTTGAGAAAATACTTTAAAACATTTTCCCCCAAGGAAATGTTCTATACATCGTGGTTAAGAAGAGTATGTATAAACATAGTGGCTGTATTTCACTACACCAATGTCCTTTCTCATGAGTGCACCCACCAGTTGCACAGGACAAACACAGTAAGGACTGAGAGCAAGCACCAGAGTGGGTTCTTATAATGACAGCAACAGTAACAGAGCCTTGGCAAACTCCCAGATGTTTTTTTCAATCAGGAAGGATTTCTGCATTTAGTACTTGGATACTACTGCAGAGGGTTGCCTATGACTGCTTTGTTTTCTTCCCTACCATTTCACCATGACTTTGCTTTAATATTCACACTATAACCTATTAAAGAACAAAATTCCATTAAAGTCTAGGAAGGGATTCATGCAACATTTGTTATGCTTATATGCAACATTCCCTTATAACATTTTGCAAAGAATGAACTTGGAAACCTTTTGAAATCCATGCTAACAGTATTTGAAAGTCCTCTTTGCAAAAAAAAAAAAAATCCATAAATTTTCCTTTAGAACTAGCAGGACCAATATGAGCAAATGTAAACACAATGTGTTTTGCACATCTGTCACTATTGTTATGAGCATCATTAAAAACAGATCTCAAGGACAGGCATGCTTTACCAACCTGCAGTGGCCTCTGCTTATCACTGCTCTTAGGAGATTTCAATCCACTTGTTTGCTGCTGTAACAGAAGTTGTCTTGCTGCCTGGAGAGCCTAAAAGTAAAAAGGAGAAAATAACTAAATACTTTTTAAAATGCGAAATGAATTGTCAGATATTCTTTACTCAATAGAAGTGAGGACCTTCACCTTTTTTACATGATTATTCTTTTTTTCTCCTGATACATTAAAAAAACCCACAAAATATATGTGTGCACATTTCTTCAAAATTGTACAGATGCATGTAGTCCTGCAGGATGTAAATCTAATTTGTTGAAAGTGCTTCAAGAAGAGAAAATCACAAACTGCATCAACAACCTCATTTCCACAGAACTTGTCTCTGAGTGTTCCTAAAATGCCCACTCCCTTTCAAATTATCATTCAATTTGCATTTTCATATTACAATTTTGAAGCAAAACCAGTAGACTTCAAGTGTTACCGGAAGCTGTAATTAAATTTGACAAATCAACATCAGATTATCTTGAAAGTGAATTAATAAGGATTTTCACTAAGATTAAAAACACTTTTTCTTTGTACTTACAATTCAAGGGGAAAAAACCCTCTCCTTTGACAAAATAAAGTGCAGTTTTAATGCCAAATAAAATTGAGTGGGTTTCATTTGCATTCTTAGCTAAATCAGAGAACAAAGAGATTACCACTCAGCGAATCAGGTTTGTTTCTGTGTATGACAGAGTACCAACCAAAACAGAAGATGTTTTCATTTATTTTTGTGTTTTCTTACACACTCAGAAAAACCAAAACCTAACACAAGAAAGTAATGTAAGCATTCTTTTCCTTCAGATGGGACAGAGTGGCAAATGGACTATATAAACTTATACAAACTAGTGGCAGGAATCAAAATTCAATGTACATTCTCTAAAGAGTTAGCAGTATTAAACTACTAATTTTTGAAAAGTTTTTAAGAGCTGCTATTTAAAAATTAAATTTTTGACAACTGAGTTCCATCACCAGTAGTAATGAAAATTTTTGATAAATGAAACAAAGTCATTGTCTGACATTGTTAGTTTTAGAATACAAGATAATGGTTTGTTCTCATTGTCCGAAAACACGGTTAGCTCCATATTCTCCTATAATAATTAAGATTCTCAGCTGATTAAAAAAAAGTACAATTTTGATTGGAATCAATGATCTGGCTTTTGAGTGAGTTTCTAGTATCCATGACAACAGTTGCTTTGACAAGATGTGCATATGGCTTTACACTGCCAGCTGGTGTGAACAATGTTTGAACTACTGCATTGAGATGCTGAGCAAACAGAAAAAGTTGCCACGTCTTAACCCTCAGGGAAGGCAGTCATCCCCTGATCAATTATGAAAAGACAGAGAAAGGGCTGCTACAGTCTGGCTCCAAGCAAGTTTTCTGAGAAGGCAGCCAGACACAGAGGCCAAGGTAAACAAGCTGGGTGCTCCGGCACCCTCTCCCAACCACACGCATTTGTCTTCCCATCGCAGGATCTCGCACCTCCGCCAAGCGCTGCTTTTGCATTGTGAAGCACACTTGCCCATGGTGACGAGCTTTCCTTTTGTGCATGTGTGTTAAAAAAAACAACAACAAAACTTTTGAAATAATTACAAGTCAAACTGTGTCTTGCTAAGGATGTGCATGCCAGTGAATTCAGGCAATTTATGATGTGGGTCAATGTGAGGATAAAACAAAAATTAATTCCATGACTATTTTATTATCATAAACCTCAGTGGAAATCTCCACTCGATATTTTAAATACTTTACATTCCTCCTTTCAATTGTGACCTATAAAATTAACCATGAGTGTCAACTTTCAAATTCATATAACTATGAGATAGCTTGAACTATACCTATACAAATCCTAAGGAAAAAAACCAACAATAAAAGCAATTATTTTCCCCTTTGTGATTTCTTTCGTGTGTGTGTGTGTGTGTGTGTGTGTGTGTGTGTGTGAATGTTTGTGTGATATGCTGTTGTATTTGAACTATTCTAATAAACACTGTTTAGAATCTTGGAACAATAATGATGTGTACTGAAAGGAATTTTAGAAATAGGAAAATATGAAGCACTCATTTTGAGAAATGGGCAAACAATAAGGTCTAGAGTTGTCATTTGCTTTAAGGCCACACACTATTTATGAATGCCTTATTCAAGGTCAGTCTCCTTCCAGAACAGTACACATTCCAGTGTCCCATAGTATCTCTATTCTGTCAAAAAAAAATCAATCTTTAATGAACAATGAACAAAATTGTGGGAGAAGAAAACACCAGATATCATAATAAATCATTTTCACTTTCAAAGATGGCAACTTCCTATTTTTCAGAATTAGATGAAAGATGTTTTAATCCTTTTTTACTTGAAAACTCAATTTAATATACCTATCACATAACGAAGGCATACTTATTCATGAATAATGTTCTAGTTCTTATAGATGCCATCGAAACGTTAGAGATCTCCAAACCTTTATAATATGATGATCACCTGGTGAGTCACTACTAACACAATATCAAAATTCTAGAGCTAGATAAAATTCTTGACTCTGTCAAGAACTGGTTTCTCATTTTGACGATAAGCAACCAAAGCATCAATTTTCCAGTCACAGAATTGAAGTCTCAAGACTGGAGGAGAGCTCAGACAGGCATTCATCTGGTTCACACGCTCAGGGCTTACACAGTTTGTCCACGTTTCTGTTTTATCTTCATGGTGTTCCTTTATCTCAACACCCAAAATTAGCCAGTATAATATGTGATCACCAGTGCTACGGAAAACTACTAGACAGCTCTGTGTTAGAACCTTTGCTCCTGAAAGTGTGACTAGACAAATGCAAACACCTCCTCTCCTGGTAAGGGAGTAATAAGGAAGCTGGTTATAATGTGTCTCTTAGGTATTTATATTTCAAATGCATTTAGATACTTGAGGGTCATCATCCAGTACAAGTAGTTATGAAAAGAAAGAGTCACTTGCCCAGTCTAGCATTCTTTTCTGGAGTAGCATCAATTGCTGTGATAGACATAAGGCTTGGGAGAACAAAACCAACCAAACCAACTCCCAACCCCTCACAAAAGCCCCAGCCAAACAAACAAACAACAAATCCCAAGCATTCAAGCATGCCTTAACCACACACCCAAGTAGAAATCCTGGCAGTTTCCACTTAGCCGCACACTTCATATGACATTTTTATTCCCAATATTCCAGATAACATTTTAGGTCTGAATTTCAATAAACAATTGTTCAGAGACACTCACTTCACCCTTGTGATTTATTGTTGTCACTGTTGAAAAGATGAAGGGCTGAGAAGTAAAACACTTTCATCAATATAAGGTACCGTGTCGAATTACACAAATTATTAATTTGAAAATCGCTTGCTGGTTTTATATTGATGAGCAGAAAAGGTAAATGCCAGTTATCCTCATGAAGTTTAAGATCTATCAAGCTTTGTACGCTCTTCTCTTCCCGAATTAATTTAGAACAGAAACCCAGGGGCTGTTTACAAAGTTTCTTTAATAAAGACCGGAGCCTTTTTTGAATGAGTAAGAGATTGAAAAGGCAGCCAGACAGACTTTGAGTTCCAAAAACCACATTGGATTTGAATTCAGGGTGTGCCTTCCTTAGCAGTTATCTAATGTTAGTAAGGCTAGAGAGACTTCACATAGGATACGCTCAAAATGGAATGATAGCAAACATTTTTAGAAAATAATAAAAATATTTATGAGAAGAGTCAAGTTATACTTTTGGTAGCAGCAGAGGTATAAGACAGAACATTTTTCTAGCAATGAGTTCATTTTGTTCTCTAAAATATTTATAGAAAATATCAACTCCAACTGTCATTGCCCAATTTTGAATAAGCTAAACTTTTGAAAGGGAAACAAAGTTCAGGTGCGTCACTTGTCTCACATGGCATTGACCTTACGGGGTGATGGGTTTCAAAAAACATAATTCTGCTGAGTAGGTCACTGTAAAAAGGAATTTAAGGTGAAAAGCTTTGGGAACTGCTAGACAAACCTGTCAAGATTTTGTGTATAATTTTTTTTGAAGGAACACTGAAAATATTTACCAGAAATAAAACCACTTGAGCATAGTTTAGAGATAATGAGAAAACCAAAATATTGAGTATTCTAAGGTTTTTAAGTAACATGTTTTTCCCTAGGTAAATATATATGTACATTTAAGAGAAAACAGACATCATTCACATTCCTCCCCGTAAAAATAGGAATGCTTAACCTATCAGCCTGTTGCATTTGAGACATTAAAATGAAAAATGACATCTACGACCATTAATATCTTCAATGTATAAACAGCACAGCGTGACACATTCTTGAGAGCTGAAGGCTACAAAATCTCTCTGAAACATAAATAACAAAGCACTCAGAAGCATATTTGATGTTGATATTCATCTCCGAGAAAAACACTGCTGCCTAGGCTTCTTATGAAAATAGAAACAGTCCAAATGGATCTCCTGTAATTGGTTTCAGATAGCGAGGTCACAAGAAATACGATACAAGAACTGACTATGTGGAGCCGGAGAAACAAGAATGTTTGCACAGGCACTCCCCAGTATACTGACAAGGGGTGTAGACTTTGCAGATACAGAGTACCCCAAAAGGATTTCCACTCACCAAGCTCCTATCTTTTAATTTTTGAAACATTTTGAATTTAACAGATTATTCTGAATACAGAACATTAAGCCTCTAAACTGAATTTCATTTTCTAGCTATTCCCTCAAGTGTGGTTGATTAAAAGTATATTTAGATTATTTATCAAAGAGTATAAATCTCTATTCTGTTTTGTCTGTCTTCCTGTTATGTTCGTACTAAAGAGAATATACTGATAAATGTGATGTGAAGTCTCATAGCGCTATTTAATAGAAGGAGATTAATCATCTAATTGTCATAACCTATTTTCAAACAGCAATCTATCAGAGTGAAATTATGCATCTGTCGCTACTGACCCCTCATTTGATCATGCATGATACATAATTAGGCTAAGTTTGTTGGGAAAAAAAGATAATTATTAAAAATATTTTTGAAATAATTATTTTCTACAGTACATTTGTATTATGTTAGAGCATAAATGTGTGAATATATTGGATTTATATTGTGCATCACAATGAGGCCAAATTGGAAAGCTAAAATCACTTATATTTTAGACAAAGTAGGAATGAGTAATGACTTATCAAGCTTCCTCTTTACCAATCGGATGCCAGCCTTAGACGACTCACTGGGGAGACAAATCTAGGCATTGACTCTGCCTTGGGTCAACAAGTCATCTTCAGAAATAACAATGAAGTCCTCATGAGTAACATCCAAACTCAGTATTCACTGTAGTATAGTGCAGCTTTGAAATCCCCACACCATTAGGAAATAGGAACTAATGGTTGAGGTCGGTTTGGTTCTTTCCAGTCTGGAATTCATGGACTCTATTGGATGGGATGGACTCTTCTCCTGTGAGCTGGCATTCACTGGTCTGCCAGAAATAGTACCAAGCGGCAAGCTATACCGTCTCCTTTCTTCACGCCTGTGTTGCCAATGGCAGTGAATCATTTATGTATCCCTCAGTGGAACACTCATATTAACCACAGTATTACTACAAATCACTCCCATGTAAAGGAATTCTGCCAAATTTAAAATTCTCAAATGTGAAATGTAATGATTAATTAGCACCAATTTTACCAAAGTTACAATTTTACCACATCCTACTCCAGAAATGAGTGTTGTATTTGTGTTTTCTTGCTATTATTTTCTCAATGACAAAATATTTTAGTGGTTTGCTTTTAAAAATACATTGAATTTACTTGTTTTTGTTTTCAATATACTTTAGTGCCATCTTTCATTCTGAGGGAACATTACCTTTTACAAATTAAAGTAAAATAATTGTGTTGGTATTTTTTTGTGCAGGCACATCTGTGTACCACACCCATGCCTGGTCCTATGTAGGCCAGTAAAGTGTGGCAGATCCCTCAAAGATGGAGTTATACATGGATATGAGACACCTTATGGGTCCCAGGATCATTTTAATTTGTTTGGACATTGAAGACTAATTGCCTCATATTTTATCTCACCTGAAATTTATGCTACTAAGTTATAGGATTATCTGAATGTAAGCTATTGTTTGAATATTCTTTTTCTGGATTTCTCTTGTCAATTTAAAAGGATAATTACAGATGCTGTATTTAAAAAATATTAGAAGCATAAAAGGTATGATTTTACTTACCACTAAAGTTTCTATATGTGCCATCAGCCACACTATAAGCCCTGAAGACTTGCAGAGACAGATATCATGTGACATTGTGTCTGCCTTCAAAGACATTATGTTTTGAAAAGAATATCTAGTTGAAAGGTGAAAGGTCACAAATAATGTTACTTAAATATAAGAGTTATAAGAGATTACTGGGAAAGTAATACTAGCACTATCACAGTTTTGGCTATTAGGGAAAGGACTAAAAGTTAACAATGACTCCAAACTGTAGATTTTCGTGTAGACTGGGATAACATAAACTACATAGGAAAAGACTGAAGAAGGAAGTGGACTGAGGGGAGGAGGCGGTGAGGTTTACTTTCTCTATGAAAACATAGGTTTGTACTGACCAGAGACGATTGATTGACAATATTAGAGGAAGATAGATAAGATTGCTGATAATGGAAATGAAGAGAGAGGGAGATCTACGCCCCAAAGTTAAGGGACATGTTGAATGGAGATGAAAGAGAGAGGCAGTGAACTGTGAGAGCCAGTGGACAATAGAGAGCCTGATAGGAGACTAACACAGCTATAGGCAATTGCTTTTTGACAAAGTTGCTTCACACATGCAAATAATAATAAGTATTTGATTTAAAATTGAACAAGCAACAAAGATTCGTGTTTCTTAAAATAAGGCATGTAATTGGACAGCAAGCATATAAAAATGGCAAATACCATTCATCTAAAAAAAAATCAACGGAAGTCACCATGAGGTATCACGTCCAACATGAAAAGTAGTCTCAAAAGACAAAAGAACAATTTCTGGCAAAGAGATTGAGAAAAGGTAAGTAAGTAAAGTTAGTAAGTCATTATGGAAAACAGTCTGAAAGCTACTTAAAATGTAAAAATTTGGAACTAACACGTGTTACATTAATCCCTCTACTAAATTTCATAAGGAAATGAATTTAGTTTGATGAAGACACCTCTGAAGCAAGATATTTATTGCAACAGTGTTCATATTAGGCATAAAATTAAAACAGTAGAAATGGCCATGGATTAATGAAGAAACAAAGAAAATGCTAGTCCCACAAAATAAAAAAAACACTAAGTCATAAAGAGGCTATCAACCATGTTAATTGAAATAAACCAGCTTACAGAAAGACATGCATTGCATAATCCCATTCATATGTCAATATTAGAAATGAGAATACTAAAAATGAGAAAAAATTTCAGAGTAGAATGCTGTTTACCAGACACAGGAAGTGTTGGTTGTAGGGAGGGAGGGGGAGATGCTGATCAACAGATAAATATAAGTTACAAGTTGATCATGTAATGTTGATAAAAACAATGTACAGTGGTCAAAACATAAGTAACCCAAATTTCCATCAGCTCGTACATGGATATATATATATATATATATATATATATATATATATATGAAGTAAAATAACGCTTTTCCATTAGGAAAATATAATACTGAAATGTGGTATGATGTGGATCAACTTTGAACACACTAGGATACAGAAAGAAAAAAGAAATCAAGAGTTTGAATATCACATACTAGATGCTCTTTCATGGGAGATGCTTGGGACATTGGAGCTCTGGAGTGACAGTGTGCATATTAATTGAAGCCATGGATAAGAAGATCACGGGCCTTTAAAAAAGTAACAAAAATGTGTGGGAATTAGATCTGTGATGTTGCACACTCTGAGAAGAATCTAGGAAAAATAAACCAAATTGAACACTTATGTATAAATTATATCTCATGAGAAAAATCATTCATGAAGGGAAATTTGGGGTACTATTCATAGTTTCTGTAATTTAGAAAGGTTAAATATTAATAAGCAGTCCTTGATTTAATAAACTGCATGTAAATTGTAAGTATCAATTTTCATAGTGAAGCCAGATTCTCAGAATTATCAGGTTAAAAATAGAGACACGTACATAGGCATTGCTACAAACAACCATCCTGATACATTTCATGAAGATGACTTTAAAGAACAATGACAGCTTGAGATATTCTTTTTGCTTTTCAAGTCAAAGAAATTTGGCAATGGGCTTTGGGAATGAAGAGGAAGAGACACTTTAGTAGGTAAGAGATTCATGAACATTTCCAGAGAGGAAAGGATGGTAGTGAGGCATGAGGAATAGCAGGTGACAGAGGAGGTAGCAAAGAAGAAATGTATCATCCTTTGAGACAGAGTGAAGTCAGAGAAACAGTGCCCCTCACCCCACATACAGTGATGAAGAGGTTAAGTGCTTCGTATAATACAGTATCAGTCCAGACAAAACAAACTTGCAATTATCTATTCTGTGTGAGATATCAACATTCTGTATGAGAGAAATGGATGGGGACTTTCCTATCAACAGTTCCTCTGCATATAAAATAAGTAAGTTAAGAGAAGTAATCTTGAAAATATCATTAGACTACAAAATGTGCTTCTACATGTATCGATGGCATGTAGGTAAACCAACATAGTCTTCAGAAAGACCGCCTCTAGAACTAATAGTTGCCCAGACTTACATTACTTCAATCTCCTGTTGTTTTCACTCAACCAGCCTTTGAAATTTCAACCTGACAAGGGACTTAACACCTTAAAGAGTATGTCAGTTACAATTTTTGCTCTACTGTTATACATTCTGAGGATTGGTTATTTATAGCTCTTGAGATTAAGAAAAATTAAAAAGAGAGATTTACCTTTGATTGCTGTGTTACTGGCAGAGTTGACTATTTCAAAACTTCCCTTTACAACTAGGGAATAAGTATTATGCAAAAAGAGATTGGCTCAATTTCCAAAGACATCTTTTATTTATTCTTACTTGATAAGCATGGACAATATAATCACACTAGAACTCAAGTTTATCATTTATTAAATGTGACTGAAAATACTTGAATTTGCTATAGATGATTAGTGAAATCAAATAGGATAATACATTTTAAAGTATCTTAAAGTTGAAGTATAAATTAGTATTATTTCCAATGAAGAAATTGGAAATGATAAGATTTCTCTAGAGGTTATTATTTCTTCCCAAATTCAGAATACCAGACATTTGAATAAACTCTTGGATTTTATTTTATAGTGTCTTTGCCAAGTAGGTATATACATTTTAATTAATGGTCAAAATGTACTGTAATTCTGAAAAGCTTATCTCAGTATTTATTAAATGTTTTGTTACCTGGATTTTCTATAGGTGAGTATCCTGTCAGATGGAAAAAATACTTTAATACAGTAATGTCTTGTGACATTTAAAAAGCTTGCATTTTAATCTCCTTTGGGAGTATGTGGGCTGGGGTGTTTTCTGTTATAAATACATTTGTAGGATACACTTGATCCTGCTTAAGCTGTGGGTCATCATATCTCCATAAACATACAAGTACATAAAAAATAATGCCTTTGCCCAAGGTTTGTTGAATGTAGGAGAAAGCCAAAATATGCTAAATATAGTTAAAACTATACAAATATATACTGCATATAATTAACGGGCAGTAAATAGAGGGGGGTTAGTAAAATGATAAAAAATGAGAATTGATAATGATTGTTTAATATACACCACTTCTAATTCTTCATCTCTATACACACTTTCTCCTTTCATTCTCAAAATTTACTCCTTTGTCACACATGCATAAGCTCCGGGGTAGTTAGGGCATATACCCACATTACTTCCTGTAGCTATTTGACTCTCCTAAAAGATGATGTCTCTGAAGGGCTAAGCCATTTCATTCAGGCTACTGGCTAGAGAAAAGTAACTATCAAATATGAAGAGATGTTGATAAACATTGATTAGAACCAAACAAAATACCATCTCCTACTAAGAAACATTGTGTGCTAGGAGCTATGCTTGATGAAGTTGAAAGTAAGTTGCCAGGTAAAATAGAGGATGCCCTGTAAAATAGGAAATGGATAGCATTATTGAAAAGCAAATCTTGTGACCTTTAGAAGCAGTATTTCAGATGTAATACTAGGATGTTCTATACCATTTTTCTTAAATTTAAAGGTAGGCACCCATTAATGGTATTTAAAAAATATCTCTTTACCAGAACATTTTCATCTTCATGAGGTCTAAAGTCATCTTACTTATATTCAACAAGTAGTCATAAACAAACAAACAAACAAACAAAACAAATGACTTGAGGTCTTGGGATGCTTTTCTTTAACAATGACTAGGGTGTGAATGGGTGGGTGCAAGGCTCATAGCTCACAAGGAAGAAAAATGTCCCTGCACATGACAAAGGCAGCACTAGGAGAGCAAAGGAACACATTCTTCCAGAGTCAATTCACCACCTAGCTCCTTGTAGTTGTAGGCAAGAGAGGTTAAAATGTAAGACTCTTGGTTTTTGTTCTCCCTCAGCCATGATGCTGCTTACTCAGTAGCCAGTTACCCTAAGGCAAAGCTCATGACCCGGTTGAAACCTGCAGGAGGTAGAGCTCTGTGAGATTGAAGGAAAGAGCCTTGGGGGAGAACACCTCAGCACTGGTACTCAATGGCCTGGAGATGAATCCCAGGGCACTAAAGAGATGGGAGGGGCAAAACCACCTTTGAAAGTGAACAGAGGTAAGGTAAGCTCGAGGCTCTGAGAGAAGGCTCTTAAAGCTAGAATCAGTATTCTTAGAAGCTAAAGGACAGTTGCCAAAGAGGCTCAGGAATTGGAAATCAAAGGCAAATGCCATTGCCTAGTATCTGGTCTGCCTCATTGCTTTCAGCAGGGCCTCCACATAACTCTTTTCTCGTTCAGACTGTTTCTCAAGAACAGAGACCAGCACTTTACACAGCACTGGACACAATGGACCCCGAAGTTCACTGAATAATTTTTAGCAAGGAGTTTTGTAATTAGTCCAAACATTTTCTAAATAGACTAATGAACTAAATTTATATTAAGATCATCAAATTTTGTGTTTTAGGTTATTTATAATATAAATTATGACACACACAACCACAAGCACGTGCGCGCGCGCGCGCGCGCGAGCGCACACACACACACACACACACACACACACACATTCATCTTTCCTGTCTAACCCTCTAATGCTAATTCCTAAAGAACATCTTCAGAATTCTTGGGCAAAACTCACTTGAGGATGGGACCCAGGTATTAGCATTTTTTTTCCAGCTACTACATTTAGGATACCTTATCATTAGCCTATATTAACATTACAAAACAAGTAATATTTTGAGCAAAATAAGGTACAAGATGATGGTAATAGTATTTAGGTCCTCAACACATCAAGAACTACATTGATATAACTTATATGGAGTTTCCTGGTCATTTCCCTAAAAGTATTTGTCACTTGACTTGGATTTCTAAGCACTTAATGCTAGAAAAAAAGGATAAAAGATAATTCTGATTGCAAATCATCTGTTTTACCTAATTCTTTGGCATGTATTTGTATAAATGAATTTTAAACAAAATTGTATAAAGATCCCTGTAAAATTCTGTCCATTCAGTTGATATAAGCATTTATGAATGAGATGATAGTAAGGTCCTACTAGGGCTCTATATATGTCTTAATAGATCCTAGAGATGATCATTCATCTCTTACTGTTCGCTTTCACACTCCAACCTAATTTCAATTTCGTAAAGAGATTCAACACTGGCGTGTGATGCACATATAATCCAAAGTTGGTACACATATAATCCAAGCCAGTGCACCAAGAATTAGTACAAACAGGTTTCTAGACAAAAGTAAGCTTACTGGATTGCCATATTTTGTTAGGGGATATTTCCAACTATCCTTAATGCCTAGCAAATATTCACATTTTCAGGACTGTACACATTGATTGACACTCAATAACAGATACTTAACTTAAAAGCATATTTCCTTTGACACTTCTAGCAAGTTCCAATGTACGATATATAATTTGTTCATTAGTGAAGAATATAGTGTCCCCGAAACTCAACAACAATGAAAACATTTCACACAGTTGATCCTCTATAGATCTTTAAAACTTTGGCTACAATAGCACTAGCATCAGCATATTTAAGTTTTATTTCCCTAATTAAGATGTAATAAATGTGTTTTACCCATGAGTTGTTTACAGTAATATTCCTCATGAATGTCCATTACTTTCAAAACTCCTTCATTAAAGTGTTTGATTATTTTAGTCTGTTTAAGGAACAGGAAAGCCATTCTCTGATCTATCTTTAAATTATGAGTCTAGACCAACAATCTACACGTATAAATAATTTTTGTTGGTGCGTTCAAGAATTAATTTAAAGGCATTTGAGAATTACTTCAGCAATTATGAATGCACCCTGCTCTCTTAGCAGGACAGAGTTAAATTTCTGTCACCCACATCTGGTGACTAAACCACATGTAACTAACTCCAGGGATATCCAACAACTCTTCTCTTGGCCTCGACTAGTATCTGAACAGACACACCCCCACCCCCACCCACATACACACAATTTGAAAAATTAAAAGTAGTTCTTCAGAATAACTTTTCTATATAAAAATGCAAGTACCATGCAGACTGACTTGCATTCTTTCACCAAAAATATGTACTCACATTAAAACTCTTTGAATATTTACAGATTTACTTATACTTAAAGCACAATTATGTGTAAAAGGGCATCCTATCTAGGTGATGTTTATTCAGCTTCAAGTTTACTAAAGCACCCTAGTGTCTGCAATTCTTTGAAAATTCCTTTTCACGTAGTTTAATCCCACTCTGTTACATTTTTTTCAGACATTCCCAATATTGGAAATTTGGAATAATGCTGCCTGAGTTCCTATAAGCTGGCTTCATCTTGCAAAGCTTAATGGCTGAGCCAGATCGTGCTCAGGTTTTGCATTTTCGTGGATGCTGTTATTATGACACACTTCCAGAACGCGTGCACCCACACACATTTCCACAGGGCACACAAGAATGCTCGTTCAGTGTGCTCTGCACTGTCAGGTTTCACTTGTTTTTTTTATCCTTTCTAAACTCAGATGACTACTTCTTCTTTCCCTTCTTGGAAATTGAGGCCTTACAACAACCATTCGGTGCCTATGCATCTTCCTGTCTCTAGGATGCAGAGAGGTAAAGGGCTAGCAGATGCTTCCCTAATTCACTCAGTTGACACTTACGATTTCTACTCAGTTATGAAAAAACGAAAGTATAAACGACACATCCAATGAACCCAATTGCAGGATAAAGACTGACAGGTAAATAACTACCTGGTAGTGTTGCTGTCTAGTCCATGTTCTTCTTATTACATTGCAGACTATATAATATACTTAACCGAAGTATGTTTGGCCTCCTGTAACTTTGATTCCAAACATACATTTATTTTTAAATTATTGTGTGTATATATGTATATGTATATGTATATGTATATGTATATGTATATGTGGGGTGGGGCACAAAGGGAGTTGCTGGATATCATATTATCCTTGCTGAGGTTGGAGGACACCATGTTAGGGCTAGTTCATTTCACCTACCATGTGGATCCTAGGGACGCAACTTGAGATCAAGAGGCTTTGTAGCAAGTGGCTGCAACAACTCCTAGTCAGAACCCCTTCTGTGTTAAAATTAATTACAATGGAGCAAAATCATCAGAGAGAGAGCTCCTTATGGGCAAACAGTGGACATTTTGGGCAAGTTCTATGTCACCATGCTTCAAATGTTAAGTAAAATTAAAGGTGAAAACTATGAAAGAGCCCAAAGGTGCAAAAGGGCCTAGCTATATCATGCCGAGACAGAGACTACATTAAAATTTCTTTCAAAAACTGGCTTCAATTAAGCAATATGTAAAGCTTCTGCCCAAGGGAATAGTTATTTAAATAAATAGTTTAACTATGTATGCATTTTTAGGCAAATACTTTCCTACGCCAATGTTTTTCTTTCTGAAATGAAATCATTTTGACTCCCTATCAGAGAAGAACCATGAAAGAAGGCTTCTGAAGATAGATAGTTGAAACTGGGTAATTAAAACTTTATTGCGTAGGGTTACTTGGTGAAGATGCTTCAAGGGAAATCCCAAGGCCTTTGTGCAAAATGCCCTTTTCTCCCAATGTCTCAAAAGATATTAAGCCTCTCAAAGAAGGGGGATTTTCTCGTCCCTGTGCAGACTCCTTGTGATCACAGAATGACCTATTTAAGAGCAGCACACTTGTTCATGGAAGGTATATCTTGGCCCTGTCTTGCAATTATTTTCATTTACATGAGTGGCATTTCAGATTACTGTTCACCAGAACTGAACAATGAGGCACTTGCTCCTCTCATCTCTATGATGAAGTTAAGCCATTACACTGAATCCCGAGACCCACTATTGTGAAGTCCCTTGACATTTCTACTGCTATCAATTGCTTGTTGTTATAGGAGAATGCTTAGCACCAGAGTCCTCTGGCAGACACTCAATGTCTGAGCCCAGTGCTAAGTCATTCCAAGCTCTGCAACAGCTGGGACACTGGTCTGCACAAATGAAACACTCTGAAATTTGAGGATAAATCCAAAGTGTGCACTCAAGACTTTTCCTATGAGTCCACAGTCATAAAATAGCTATTAAACATAAAGAGAAGTGTGCTGTCAACATCTCATCCAGGCAACAACAAATTAGATCCTCACAATTTGTGTCGCTATGGTTGTTATCTCCTTGGACACTTATTAGGGACTGTTTTGGTCTCAGCTATGTCTTATCCTATGTGGCTTGCAAACAGAACAAGTAATGCGGGACAGAATAAACAATGCCTCCAATGTATCTATCCCCGGGATAGCCACCATTCTGGGAAATACAAAGTTACTATAAAAATGTTAGAAGTGAGCTCTGCAAAAGCCAAGCTAACCAGCAGAGTACAGGGAAGCTGCAGTGAAAAGAACAGGGACAAACAGCAGGGTGTTCTGAATTCTTTTACTTCTGTGGCAACTTCCTGAAAAATGCTATCACTTAACTAACAAACTCCTTAACTTACAACTGCAAAGGATTAAAACTTAACAGACTGTGGGGCCAAAAGGTTACTTTGTATTATATGTAAATCTTAGAAAATCCCATTTTGTTAATACAACAGTGTCTCTATATATCACTCTTAAATGCTGTTTCAACTAATTTAGCAAATTCCCATTTAGAAAAACATATAGTAAGAAAAATAATCACATAGATAAAAGAAAATAATATACTCTTATCATATAAATCTCATTGAATCTTATATATCTAACTAAAATATAATGCAAAATGTTAACTCTGCTTTAAAAATGCATTATATTTGATTATTTTTGCAATTCTAAGCATGCCAATATGAGAGGATAGAGGAAAAATATATAAAATGACAATTGAAAGAGATTATTTTAATGAATTGCCTGAAATAGTTTCAAAATTATATTGAAAAGACAAATTTTCTACAACAACTGCAAAGCAATAAAATATTTCGGAAAAAAATTAAAGACACAAATTGCTCTTATGAAGAATTATAAAGCATTTAAGAAGGAAACTGAAGGAAAAGAATATTACATCCTATGTTAATATAGAATATTCTGTAGGGGGTTTAAACAACAACAAAAAATATTCCATTATATCAGATTCTAAATTTGGGATCTCTTGGTTAAAATTCATCCTTAGAAATACATTTCAGCTATTAAAACCAAGAACATATCCTGAGTGTGGTAACCCAGACTCAGAAGACATGCAAGATACATACTCATTGATAAGAGGATATTAGACAAAATTTACAGAATACCCTCACTTCACCTCATTGACCCTAAGAAGTTAAACAAGAAGGAAGGCCCAAGTGTGGATGCTTCAATCCCACTTAGAAAGTGGAACAAAGTAATCATGGGAGGCAGAGGCAGGGAGGGACTCTGTCGGAGAGGAGAGGAGGTAGGGAAAAAGGGAGCAGGAACAGGTGTGGGGGGAAAGAGGGGAGAGGCCAAGAGGCCCAAGCGAATAAATGAAAATATGCAGCTGCCAAGGAGGTGTGGGATGGGTGGAGAGAACCTCTGGAAAGTCCCAGAGACCTGGGATGTGAGAGGCCCTCAGGACTCAACGTGGCTGACCTTAGCTGAAATGCCTAACAGTAAGGATATGGAACCTGAAGAGCCCACCTCCGCGATGCACCTACAAAAGTCTTAGCCCCAAACTGCTTTTGTCTAACAGAACAAAAATGGAGCAGACTGAAGGAATGGCTGACCCAACTTGGTAACTCTCCCATGAGAGGGCACCAATCCCTGACACTATTATTGATGGTATGCTGTGCTTGTAGATGGAAGCCTAGCATGGCTGTCCTCCGAGAGATGCTACCAGCAGCTGACTGTGACAGATGCAGATACTCACAGCCAAGCATTGAAAGGAGGTCAGGGAGCCATATGGAAGTGTTAGGGCAATAATTGAAGGAACGAAAGGTAATGGAAATCCCATAGGAAGACTAATAGTATCAACTAACCTGAACCCCTAGTAGCTCCCAGAGACTAAGCCACCAACCAAAAAAACACGCATGGAGGAGTTGGAGAAAGGACTGAAGGAGCTGAGGGGGTTTGCATCCCCATGGAGGGAGCAACAGTGTCAACAGGCCAGAACCCCGGAGCTCCCAGAGACTGGATTACCAAACAAAGAGTACACATGGAGAGACTCATGGCTCCGGCTCCGGTCACCTATGTGGCAGAGGATGGCTCTGTTGGTCCTCAGTGGGAAGAGAGACCTTGGGTCTGAGTGTGTTCAATGCCCCAATGTAGGGGAATGCCAGGGAGGGAGGACAGGAGTGGGTGGATGGGTAGGGGAGCACCATCAGAGAGACAGGTGAAGGGAGAATGGGAGAGGGGGTTTCCACAGGAGAGACCTGGAAAGGTGAAAACATTTGAAATATAAATAAAGAAAATATTCAATTAAAAAAAGAAAAGAATAGTATCAAGTAACCTGGAACCCTAGTAGCTACCAGAGACTAAGTCACCAACCAAAGAGCATGCATGGGCCACTTTGAGGCACCCTGACACATATGTGCGCAGAGGGATGACTTGTCTGGCCTCAGTGGGAGAGGATCTACTTAATCTTATGGAAACATGATGCCCCAGGGTGGTGGCATACCTGGGGGTGAGGGGTACCCTTCTGGACGTGAAGGGGAGGGGAATGGGAGGAAGAAGTCTGTGAGGTAAGGCGTGGAGGAGGACAACATTTGGGATGTAAATAAATAAAGCAATTGATCGAAAAATATTAAAAAACTAGTTCACTCTTTGCATTTATTACGAGGAAAATAAGAGAAAAGCATGAAAGGGAGTCACCATCCAGTTCTACCCCCCTGTTACTGCAGTTAGACAGGGGGATAGAGTCTTTGGTTCAATGACATAAGAAGTAACCAAGTGTTCTTCTACCCAAAAGTTTTGTTATAGAAACTAGAAATCGTGATTTAGTTTTACTTTAGATTACTAAAGGAAGACATCAACCCTAACAGTTCCCCATCTGAAAAATCATCAGAACAGCAAAGCCCTGATAGAAAGATCTGACAGAAAGGCTGATTCTTGGGTTCCACTCCCAGAGATACCAATTTAGGTATGGATGAGATGGGGGTCTAAGAGGGTCTACTCTTTGAAGGTTCTCAAAGTGATTCCGTTCACAGATGTGTGTGTTATTCTATTAGGTAAAACTTTCATACTGTCATTGATATTCACATTAGTTATTTAGCTATGACAGTGCCATTACTACAATGGTTTTGGCAATATTAATTTTATAGTAATGAATTGGCTAATGTGTGAGAGGGTATCTGAGGTCCACTCCGTGTCTGTGATACCCTTCTTATCACGAACGCTATAGTAGTGGAATTAAACATCTGAAAGCAAACCGTCGAAGAAAGAGAAGCTCATAAAATCCTTCAATACATAAAAGAAGGCCTAGAGAGTCTAGAGAATTTCCATGCCAAGGATTTTGACCTATGCCAATCAAACATCAAGAATCCAAGATTTTTCTAGTCTTTTTTTTTCACCATTACACTCAGTTTAATAATATAAACACAAAAACAAAACTATGACTCAAAAAATCAGATTATCAATTTTATTCTGTTTTCTCAAAGATGACATCCTACTTTGACATAATATCCTTTGTCTGCTCCACACTCTCTAGAGAATCATAAAACACTGGGCAGAGCTGCGACCTGCTTCTGGGTGTATGTTAGGAGCCCTGAGTCTCAGCATCCATAAGAGGTCTTACACAGAACGTTTATCTCTGTCCTGCTTGACCTCCTGGGAGTCTCAGTGCCCTGGGCTCAGGCACAGCCCTGCCCAGACATTCTCACTGCATTACTGGAGGTACATTTCAGTGGTGAGCAAGGGTCTGAAAGTTAGCATGAGATCACTGCAACATTGTTTCTATGGGAACACAAATGCCTCTTTCTGAACGATCAGCTTTGAAATGGTTGTATGCAGCAAGGCCTAAGTGTAAGGTAGGGACAGTGTGTGGGTTAATAAAGGGCTTGAAAACACATTTCTCTCAGATCAAGCACTGGTCTTCTCTCCTCAATTTGTGAAGCTCTCAGTTCACCATCTGGGGATGCTCATGAAAAGGAATTATTACAAGAATTCACCATGTACAAGATAACAAACAATTATGTGAAAAAATACTTAAATCATACAGAAATCATATTCACAACTAAAAATAGTATAATGGTAAGCATACAAATGAATAATAAATGTATGCAATAAGGCTGAATCTCTAATTTTCTATCAATTTAACATTTACATGGAATTGTTCTTTATATTTCTAACAGGGAGTGAAAGTACTATATTTTGCTTTCCTAAAAATTACTTACAGAACTAAATAAAATACTATAAACTGGATACAAAATAAATAATTGCACATGATGAAATATTAACAATTAAACATAACCTTAAATTCATAGAATGAGCTATCAAGAGAAATAAAATGTAATGAAAAGCTGGCTGAAAACAGCTCAGTGGGATATATTTCTTTAAAACTACTAATGAATTATGAATTTGGTGTAATAGTAGTAACAAGAAATTTTTATTTTTTAGTTGAAACTGTGTAGCCATCAACTTTTGAAGTTTAGGTTCGCCTGTACTGCAACCTCATATGTGTCCTAAGGCAACTTGTCTGATAATTTCTCCTCTAAGTACTGGGGTAGTCTTTGGTGCTCTTCAGAATTCATTCCTTCTCCCTCTCCACTTACACACGGATGTAAATGCCTTCTGCAGAATTCCTTCTTTGATTCATTTCCTTTCTCCTTGTACCTGCACACAGTCAGTCTGTGTCAAGAGACACAAGGAAACATCAGTATGTATGTTTTCAAGCCTATTTTACTCTGTCTCTATATTTATTTGTTTTAAAATCTTTAAACTTGTCTACGGAAGGTCTGAACTTCAGGAAGAGTTTGAGATTATAATGTCAACCTCACAAATGATGAATATGGACAGAGGTGATGTTAAATACAAATTATATCTCTATTCCAAATTTCTTATCATTTTTTTCATTTGCTATTGCCTTCCCATCTCTTTCTTCTGCTTTGCTTTATTGAGCCCCAGAGACTGAGTAAGTGACACCACCATACAGAAAAAAAAAATGTGTGAAATAGTGGCTTTCTAGAATTAGAGCACAAGAAAACACTAGAAGATCAGTAAGAGTGATCTGTGTGAAGATAGTCAGGAGAGATTCGTTACATTGAGCTGGAAATTTGGGTTTACTTAATACTGAGGTACAGAGGTTTTAAAGGAGACTGTTAAAAGTGTGAATAATTTTTTAAGTCGCAGAAACAGGACAGATGCATTGTTACCTGCCTTCCTGCGCTCCTTTACCGATGTCCACTCTTACCCAGCTGTCATCTGGGACAGGTGATCCTGTTACCTCTCCTTGTCCTCACAGCCCTGTAGAGTGACTGCAGCATTTCTTAACCATCTTTCCATCCATCTAACCATCTTGTCCATCCCTGAATCCGCGTGCGCTTAGGAACATCTTTGCTTTGGGATTTTCTTTCCCACACCTTTACCTCCTATCCCATCTATATATTGACAGCCCACAAATGCAATTTCTTGCCTCACTTTCTATGACCATCTGTTTGTCTTGATCATGCCCTTTGACTTAAAAATTAAAATACAACTGAATTGCCTATTACCAGTTAAGACAAGCCAGTACAGCTCCTCTGCTTTTTCTCAATCCACTGGTTGGGGTGAAGCCCCAGTGTTACGGTCATCTTTCATTTTGATTACCTTTCGCACTCCCAATTCAAGGCCTCAGCACAACATCAGAAGTGCATCAGTACCCGCAAAAGCCCTAACGGCTGCCACTACAAACAGCCCCGTGCAAGTGCCCATCATTTCCTTCCCGGACCTTCTGTGTAGTTTCCATTTTCTCTTCATCATGTTTTGCACATGCAGGCCAAGTAAATCTTTTTAAAAGTTAAGACATCATTTCAATTTTCTTTTCTAAGACCTTCAAGGACTTCCTATCTTTCTTGAATAAAATTGTACATAAACTGGCCAATTGCTGCCTGGAAGACCGAATTTCACAGCCATTGGCTTATTCTGCTCCAGGCAAGCTACGTCTCCTTGCAAACCACACATTTAGAAAGGATGCTCCCCACCTTGCGCTGTTCCATCTGCCCAGAATCTCTTTGATACACAAGGCTCGCTCCTTTATAGGCTGAGCGATCATGCCTCTTATCAAAGGATGGCTTTCTGATTGACATACCGAAAACAGTACACTTCTGAGACTCTATCACAGTAACCTCCAATTTTCTTTTTCTTTGCAGAATTATTCACTGCGTTATAATGTGCAGTTGCTTATTGCTTATTATCCTAGCTAGACTGTGAAACCACGAAAACGGATGCTTTTCAAACCCACTTATACGCATGTATGCACACAACGCAGAACCTCTCTCCAAGTACTAAAAATAGTTCTTTGGAATACAGTTGGCATTTAATTTTTGTCACAATAAGGGGTTGATGTGTATACTATAAATAGCAGCTAGATTTTTGCCCCCAACCTATTTCTTATAGTATCACTTTCTGATACTATAGAATGCAAACTGTATTTTAATTCTTGAATATTATACTTGATATACTACAGGTACCATAGACTTAAAAAATATATCAAACTTGTTCTTATCTTCCAATATTATTCTCTCATTTTTGATGAGGACAGATGGAAATTCCCCAGCCTTCCCCCAATAAGAGCAATCTGTGTGAAGGTTGTTTAATTTATTTCGGCTGCTCTCCCCTATGCAATGCAACAGCAGCTCAATTTTTTTTTATTATTCTTTGATATATTTTTTTACAGTCAATCTTTATCCCCCTCCAAGTCTGCCCTCTGACTCTTCCTCATCCCACAACTCCTCCCCCCACAATCTCCAAGAGGACGTGCGACCCTCCCCCACATCCACCCCACTGGACCTCCTCACTCCCTGGGGCCTCAGATCTCTCTAGGGTTAGGTGCATCTGCTCTCACTGGGGCATCTTGCTCTCACCAGGCAGTCCTCCGCTATAAATGTGTAGGTGACCTCACATCAGCTGGGCATCACGAACTTGCTAGTGCTGCTTCTAACAGTTTTCTGTTTTGCCCTTTACGGTCATAGCCACGGGTTCGCTCTAAGGTCTCACCTCTTGCTGACCTATCACAGTAAGTTACTGCCCCAACATCCAGTTTTTATCCTTGAGACTCAGATCCAAATTAACCTGTTTACGGCTGACATCTAGATTTATAAAATTCAAACTTGTTTATGGACCATCTCTCTAAAATAGTATTAACAGGTAAGAGGTAGGATGTCACAAACCAAGCCGTTGGTTTCCCTGCTCCTTGTCTGACTTATCAATTTTCCTGTGGAGAGCATCTGACCTAGCTCTATAGTGCCGTACACCTTCACAGGCATCCTGGGATCCACTTGTGTACAACCAATAAGACCACATGCAAGTTTATAACTGCACCGCCAACCCTATAATGATAAGGACCACATCAGTTCTGCTTATTCACTTATACTGAGTACTTGGTACTGTAATTCACACGTATTTGCTATATGAATGGGAGACTTTCTGAGACATTCTGATTAGTCTGTGTTATCTTTTTGCCAGGGAAAGCTATTATTCTTTTCTTCTTGTCTTCCTTCCGCGTATTTGTCAAACCCCTACTCATCTTTCAGGACTAAGCTTGTATTTCACTTTTGTTACATGGTTTCCTGACATTGCCAAGCAGGAAAAATTGGACTCCTTTATTACCCTATACCCTACCCACTCACTAGCATATTTAAAATGACATTTTAATTATTTAATAATATAAGCATCTTTTAAAAGTGCATGTGCTCTCAAGGGTAAGGAATGTGTTGTATTTACTCATGTTCATATTTTCCAGCACCTGGGACCGCTCCTGGCATACCGTTAATACCTCATGTCTTGGATGAATGCTAAATGTTACCTTTTGTTCTTAGGTTTAATGAAGTTATATCTATCTCAGTGGCAGAGTACTCTAGTTGTGAACACAAAATGTATTGCCTCATTCTTCCTTACTAATAGAAACATAATTGTGTTGGAGAAGGCAATGGATCCTGGTGAAAACTAATTGTGCTGTCTCCTATAAAAGTAGTGGTGCCTATGGGAGACCGTTATAAAAGACACAACATTAGCAAAAATCTACAGGGACCTTTGCTTTCCTGATAAAGGCATTCTATTGTCCCTTGCACTTCCTCTTTCACATATCAGTGTGTGGTCTTTGGAATATTGTCACTAGAAACAATCAGGCAAATGTATTACCAAAATTTCAGTTATGGCTTCTTCTAACCCGTCACTGGCAGCAGAGGGGTAACTTGCAGGCTTTTCTGTTTTATGTGAAAAAAATTAATTTCCTAATTTGTTTATGTCTCAGGTTTTAATCTCTCATTATTCTTGAGATGAGAAATATATTTACAGATCTGAGATCCAGTTCAATTTCAACTTTTGGTCTAATAAGTATCATCACGCTTATGTACACAATGGTGAAATTGCATCCTGGAAAACACTTCACAATTATGTGAGCAGTCCTCCTGGAGGTATTGCAGAGAACAACTACACTTCTGCACATGAAGACAGTTTTCAAGAGAAATTGATAAAGGGTTTTAGACATCTGGCAAGCAAGGGATCAGTCAGGTTGGAGTTTTGACAGTGTTTACATTGTGTTGAATTTTCTATGTAGATTTTCAGGTATTGTTGAAAATGTTTCCTTTTTGTTTCTTTAGGGTGAAAAATAAATCTCATTCCAGAGGATTCTATGATTTTTAAGAAACCGTGGGTAGTGTTGCTATGGATCACTCAAAAGTACTTATTCTTTTTAACGTCATTAGTAATTATAGCTCACTGGGGACAATATTATAAGCCCCATTATATTTTCATCACAAAATGGTAGGTCTTTTCAACTTTATATATGTAATGTCTTGCTGATAAGTGGATATTAGCCCTAAAGCTTGGAATACCCAAGATACAATTAACAGACCACATGAAGCTCAAGAAGAAGGAAGTCCAGAATGTGAATGCTTCAGTGCTTCTTAGAAGGGGGAACAAAACACTCACAGGAGGAAGTACGGAGACAAAGTGTGGAACAGAGACTGAAGGGAAGGCCATCCAGAGACTGCCCCACCTGGGGATCCATCCCATATACAGTCATCAGACCCAGACACTATTGCAGATGCCAAGAAGTGCTTGCTGACAGTAGCCTGATACAGCTGTCTCCTGGGAGTCACTGCCAGAGCCTGACAAATACAGAGGTGGATGCTCGCAGCCAATCATTTGACTGAGCATGGGAAGTTAGAGAAAGGACTGAAGGAGCTGAAGGGGTTTGTAACCCATAGGAAGAACAACAGTGTCAACCAACCAGACCTCTCAGAGCTTCCTGGGACTTAACCACCAACCCAAGAGTACACTTGGAAGGATGCATGGCTCCAGCCGTATATGTAGCAGAGGATGGCGTTGTCAGATATCAGTGGGGGAGAGGCCCTTGGTCCTGTGAAGGTTCGATGCCCCAGTGTAGTGGAATGGCAGAACAGGGAAGCAGGAGTGGGAGGATTGGTGCGGAGCACCCTCTTAGAAGCAGGGAAGGAGAGGATGGGATAGGGGGTTTCTGAAGGGGAAACTGGGAAAGGGGATAACATTTGAAATGTAAATAAAATATACAATAAAAAAGAAAATATAAGACTTTCTCTACGGATACATGCTTTTACAAGAATCATACACCCAAGCCCCAAATGAATATAACTTACTGATACATTTCTCCCTCAGACATTTCTTTCATTCACTGAGCTCATTTCCTGAAGAATTTCCAGTAAATACTGACCACTGTGTGGCTTTTTCGTGCAATCAGGCCAGTCCTGAAGGCCTAGGACCTTTGACCTTCTGCAGTACTTAGGGTAAAACTTCAATCATTTGGATTGGAACAAACATGAAATGTGTGTGGAATATCTGATAGCAAAATGCAAATATCCTTAATACATCTATTTTTGTGAAAGTATAAAAAAATAACATCTTAAATGGATGATTCAGAGGTGGTTATTAAGGTTGAGGATTTCATGATTGTTTTTAGTTTCAATATGTTGCGGTCACTCATACCTGGGATTTTCTTCCGATTTCTGCTGTTCTCCTTTTAGTCTGAATGAACATACACCTACACAATTAGTAGGGAATAGAATACTACACATGCTAAAATTTTAAAATCATAAGCATAATTGACGTATTTGAGTGTTGCCACAATTATATTAGTAAAACAAAGTAGATTACTAAACAGGCAAGTGTGGGAAAACAAAGGTCTGTATGGTATCAGCTTGCCAAATTTCACGCAGCCACATAATAATCAGGACTATCTGTTTTATTACTTAAAATCATGATCATATCACTGTGAGATGAGAAAGCTAATCTGTTCTGCTTTTTTCATATATATTTCCTATTCACATGTCATATATTTACGGACCATCAATTAAACGGTGTATATTGTAAATAATAATCAGTTTCTGGATTGGTTTTGAATGTTGGGAGTGGGAGTGCTGAAGAGAAAGAGTCACAGATTTTTCAAAATGGCTTTCAAAAGAAACTTTCAAAGACACCTTCTGGAAATACTATGCTCTGGGAAAAAAAAAAACCAGCTGAGTCCGCTGAGAGCAGCTTTGGGCTACCATGAAAACGTGCAAAAGGGATAACATTTTTCTCATTTCTCCTATAATGTCTCCAGACTAATGCTAACCTAATGTAAAAAGATGAAACCTCACAATAATTTTGATCAAACACACCACAAATTATCTGTAAATTCATGTAAATCAATACATAAATGAGATCCTTAAAAACTAGTTAATACAAAACAAAGCAAAGAAACAAAACAAACAAACAAACAAAAAACCTAGCAAAATTATTGAAAATAGGACCCTTAAAAATTTTCTAAGTTGTTGGTAAGAGCTTTTGAGGTAGCTCTTTGAACTCAGATAGAGACAGTAAAACCTAAGTGCTGATTTTTCTTACAAGGTGATTTTCCTGTTATTCAGTTTTTATTTAGAAATATTGCCAACATAATTTCTAAAACTGGTAGATAAATGTGCATGTAAAATTAAACCTCTCCATTAGAATAACTGAAGAAGAGGTGCAAAAATCAGAAAATAGTGAAAAGCCTAACATTTTAAGATAATTCAAATTCATTAATTTCAAGTACATATAGTAACTTGAACACTTAAGCTAAGTGTCACCGAGTAGAAATCCCGCTGACCTGCTTTAATTAACAGAAAAGAATAATTTGTAATTAGCACATTATTGATGAGAGTGAGTGCCCCTGCATGAGTTCAAGTGTTTGAAAACAATTTGAATCTCTAAATTCTTCCATAATCTTGATTTAATATGTAACTTGCTTAATTTATGAGGTTTTTTTAAATATAAATTCGGGAGAGTTTTATTTGAAAATAGAAAAGAAAATAGAAGGCTGAAGAAAGAGGGCTGAATAGTGTGTGAGGACACGCACATATGAAACTCAAACTGTATGGTTCAAACTGATAAATCACCGTCTTGTTCCTAGAGAAAATTAGTTAATTTCTAGTTAGAAGCAGCTGAACTAATTATCTACTCTGGAGCTGCAGTACTTTGGGTTCAGGGTTATTTACTAAAAATTAACACTGAAGTTAAGGCTGAGTGAACTTCTGAACGTAAAAAAAAAAATCCAATCCCAAATGCTTTTAAACAACTCATTTAATCTCTGTCTACCTGATAGACTAGGTCACAAAGCGGTCACAAGCATGTCCGCATGATGCTGAACATCTGGATGAAACCTGAGAGCTGTATCTGTACAACATATATATGGAAAACATCTGTCTATTTGCATAATTTATTTAGTTTTCATCGAGATGTGTATCGTGTTGATACACTCTATGTTGACTCTTCCTCTTTGGAGTGAATACTGGTGCTATTTCTTCTCAAATACTTTAATAGGTAGATCACATCTTTCTCCATTAAAAAATGAAATGCATTGACCATGTTACATATGTCAGTGGACTGTGCTGCAAAATGAATAAAATCTAATAAACCATTTGTAATGCTGATGATAAGAGCAAAATAAGTAAATGTAGTGCATGTGATCATTTTCTTTCCCTACCCAAATGTTAAAATCACTCTTTGCCTAGTTTTGTAGAAAAGATGTGATATTAGCATGGTAGTTCGCCAATCTCATGAAAATTTAAGTGAAGTAAACTAATGTTTCATTAGGTTAGCATTAGGTTGTCGAGGTAAGTACACAGAAGAGAAATTAGTAACCAACAGTTCTGAAAATTGCTGAAAACTATCAATAATACACTTAGAACAGACATGCAGGTATCTGGGCTCAAGAAGTAAGTTAAAAAATTGTATAGAAGTTAATTGATTCCATTATCATAGAAAAGATGAACTGTGTTCTTTCTAGATGAATCTATGTGAAAAATTTCCAAACTAAAATTTTCAGGAATTATATTTCCACTTTAAAAATCCTATTCTAATGATATTCTAATGTGTTACCTGGCCATCGTATTTTGCATTTTGATTTTTCAAAAACTCTAATCTTTTCTTGTTCTGTTTAGGAAGAAAAATGAGTTCTTTATATAATTGATACAATTGCTTATTCCTCATACCAATAACATCTGCTCAAAATAGAAAGATAAGGAATTAATATAAAAATAAATAGTAAACTAAGTGACGAACAACACACACACACACACACACACACACACATTCACACACACAGAGGAGCGTGGCTTATATACTAATTGAATCAAAACAGGAGAAATGGTGTCATTGTTTATAACTTATTCTATGTGAGGAGGGAAAAAAACAACTGTCAATATTATATAAAATGTAAACTCAAATGAACAAACATTTAAATCCAAATTAAACGCATTGTAATTTAAATGAAACACAACGATAGATAACCAGAGAGAAACATGAAGGGTGAGAAAGCATGATATTCAAACAGGTTCCTTTTAGTGTTTTTATGTCAAAATATATTATAGAAAGGAGTTAATACATAACCCTAACATCAGGGTTATTGATGCACGTGTTACACAAAAACTAGTGTGTGGTCTACACATTATCACTTTCTACAGCATTTTATGAATATAGAAATTTCTTTACATTTTTTTTTTTTTTGCATAGCAGTGTAACAAAACATTTAGGATACCTAAGTACTCCTAAAATTACTTATCTTGGAAAATTAACTGACGGTAGTATTCCGTTCTGTCAAATTTGATGCCATTTGAACCTCAAGAGAAAAACAGACTGAAAAAAAAATGTATAAAAGTAGCAAAGAGAGCCGGGATATATTTTTCTTGAGTCGAAACTGATCCAATAAACTTCACAGAAAGAATCAAGTAAAACAAAAAAAGCACAATGGAGTTGCTATGTGCTGCTTCTGGCTGTGCCTTGCCCGGGCAGAGGAAAGGAGTTTCACTCCTGTTGTTTATTGATTTTCTAGATTAAGAATCCCAGAGAGAGAATTGTAACAGACAACCATAAAATTATTTTTGGTGTGCTTATTTGCCTTTCCCTTGCATCTATTTGGCCTGTGCCTGTAGACAATTATGCGTTCTAGCCTAGACTCAGGTGCTAATAATGAAGGACAAATAGAATCATATGTGTAAACTTCCCCTTCTGATGAAAATTTATATTAACTTTCTGCCACTGTAAACAGAACTGCATAGCTCAGCGTCCCCGATGAATTGGTGATGAATTCAGTCATTTATATCCCAGGAATCTGTGCATTTATGGGAAAAGATGAAAACCGTCTGTATTGTGTAACCTTGCACTTTTTGAGTAAGAGAAAGAAAACAGCAGCCTGTTTAGTTCATCACTTAAAGTGTGTAAATTTCAGCTCAAATACCAGATTTCTGCATGGCTCCGTCAGCCTCCACTTTGGGGAATGTGCCAATGTAAACGAGCCTAACAGCAAGGAGCACCACGTTATCACTCCAACTGTGAACTCAGACGCTTTCAGCCTTCCATAAAGATTGTTAAGAATATCTTTTACAACACAACAGAATCTTTGTCATCCACTGAAGCAGGACAGTTTGGCAGTTTGGCAACCCTGTTGGAGAAAAAAAAGTCATTTGGGATAGATAAGGCCACAGCTAGGCCTTTTTTTCCCCCCGGCTAAAACATTCCAGAGTTCTAAAACTGTCCTAAAACACTTTCAGATTTCTTTTCTACCCAAACTTTTCAAAGATAAGCTAGATGAATACTCACAAAGATACAGAATAATAGCAAAAAAAAAAATCAAATTTCTTTTAAGCAAATAAGGCTTGACATTTGCAACATACGCCTCATGTATATTGTAAGACAGAAAATCACAATGTTTACGTGACTTGTTTTTACTAAAGTACTTCTCACCTTGTCTTCTAGATATAAACATTTAGGTAAATACACTGTGAAAATGTGGAATCTTAGAAATATATTGATGCTGTGCAAAACCCAACCAAACCAAGCAGTAAAAGAAACCTGTGCCACAATTTCTTTAGAGGCTCCAATAGACATGGGAAACCCAAGTCAAACAGGAAATGGCTACAAACTCTTATTGTCAAGTGACTGACATTAACCTTGTATCTACCTTTAGATTTTTCTGCATTTCTGTTACACAGGATGCTTCATCAAGTCCATTACAGCATTCCTTCAAATCTCGTCATAGCTTTACCATATTCAAGTAGCAAGATAAATTTTAAAAGTGTCTATTAATTTCTCTGAATTAAGCAAACAAGAAAAGCAGCTGTTATTTCTGAAATACAGGAAAGTTATGTTTGAGCTAAGCACATTTCATTCTTATTTTAACGGTTAGTATATATAATAATATAATATATATTTAATTTCCATATTAAAGAATATGTAAATGGATTCCAGGTCCTGGTTTCATGGTTACGAGGCTGTGCTGCCTTTCAGGACACACTTTGTCTCTAGTTTGTCTGAGGCTTTTCCTATCACTTCGCTTGCCTGACCTTTGAGTAAGCTGAGGAAGACACAGTTATCTTCTTTTCTGACATGCAACATCTATCAATCAACATGTTTCATGTAATTTATTCAAGGCAAATAGCAGCTCCTAAGGCTAGTGAACCGCAGCCCTAGCCAAGTGATTTTGATTAAGAAATGATGTGCGCAGCTTAGGTGAAGAACGGAAAACTCAGAGGAGTATTGATAAAGATGTTTCAGAGACAATAAAAGGGAACAAAAGAAAGTGAATGTTTGGAAACATAGGTAGACTCGCCATAGTGGACTTTGATATGCCTGCCTAAAATCCAATCGGGGAAAGGGGGATGGTCATAGTTTAAGTTGATAAACTTATAACGATGCCAATTTAGATTACTATGCTTATCCGAGGCAATGCAACCGTAGTTCTGTTGGGTTAATTCACATTTTTTTTTCCTCGTTGAATCAAGGATGTAAATGAAGACAAAACGATTCTTTTTCAATTTCATGCTGAAGTAGCTCAAGTTAGCGAGTGTAATTTCTGCTAACCAGAAAAATTTATCATTGTAGAGCTCACCCAGTTACCTCCTGTAGGGAGTGGTGGTGCGCATGTCGAGATCTGAATGACTGCGAAGATTGAAACGTGTAAAAGGACAGCCCCACACCACTGAGTGAATGACACTTTGGGACCCACAGAATCATTCATGACTAGAACACCTCAGCAATAGTTATGTTTTCACGAGAGACAATTGATTCCCATGGAATACAATTCGTTTGTTTGTTTCTCACAGTTGAAATAAGCACAACCTTCAGGAACAGATGGATTTCTCTCCCAGGTCTGGTCCCAGTGCTAAAAGACTGAACCATGTTGAACAACTGGAGTAGAGGTACTTTCCCTCATCTAACCTCTGTAATCTCCAAGAAGCCTCCAAGGTTCTTTGAAAATAAATGCTCAGTGCTCTGCAAAATATTTCCTAAATATGAATCCTGGTTCTCTACATAGTTTTTTTTTTAACATGGCGAACATGTAAAATATAAATGAAGACTACATCATCCCATCATCTAAGAGATTGTGCACACATAAATTACATGTCTATATAATATTTTAAAATCATCTTTTATGTTGGCAACTATTCAGGAAATCTAAAGTCAATAACTAAAATCTTTACTTGATTATTCCATTAATCATACTCATTTGGTCAGCAAATACTTAAAACCATCCAAAGCTTTGATTCATATTACCCTTTCTACCTCCCTGTCCAGAGACAGGTCCTGTTAAGAGCTTAGGCTGATCACAAACTCATAATTTTCCTGCCTCAGCCTCCCAAGTGTTGTGAGTACAAGAGCATCCCACCAGAGCTAAATCAGACTCTACATTCTGGATTCTAATTTGTTCTTCAAAATTTCATGTTTTACAATGAATGCTTCTATTATTATATACTTCATCATCTTCCCAAATCAGATAATTTTGAAAGTTATTTCTCAGTTATGTCCTTATCTTTAAAAAGAAAATAAAAAGACAACATGCCATATGGACAAGAACGGAAATAAAAGGTGATTTTTCTTAAATCTAGATAATGAAGTTTTGAGATCAGAACAGAGACAACACTAAGTGCATTATATTTGCCAGAAGTTAGACACATGTTAAATGCTAAACGTTTAACATTTCCCATGAAGAAGGAGACATAATCAAATTACAAGCTTTGCTGTGCGAAAGCAAAGAAGTTGCTCAAAGGAGTTCTTGTTCCTCTCTATGGCAGGACTGAGACAGATACTGTGTAATGTCTCTAAGCAATCCTTAAACCAATCAACTGAATATCTTGTAGGATGTCCTTAAACAGAGGCTAATGGCATTAAGGCATTTTATATGATACCTACAGGATGTGGCAAAGCTATGAGGGTGGCAAAGAAAGCACATAAAAGAGAAACATCACTCTCAGATCCCTCGATGGGAGTGCAATCTCACAACTTCTCTTAAGCAGAAGTATGACACTGCTTCTCAGCAGGAGTCCTCCAACCTGAGCTAGAGTCAGGTGATCTTCAGGCCATTCTGAGAATTTACAGCCCTCAGCTGCTATTGCTACCAGTTCTTGATTTTCAACAGCCTCTCCTCTTAGTCACCTGCTAAGACCCCCAAACATCAGCAGCCTCGGTACCACAGACAGGATCCTCCCGAGGAGAGAGATACTAAACAAAGACAGCCAAGCCTCTTACCAAGCAAAGAATCATCCTGACATCGACAGAAAATTATAGACTAACATAGCGTGCTTATGAAGTTAAACAAAGTAATAATGAATGGCTTTTACATTTAATTAAGTAAAATGTAGAGTATTTACCAAATGGTTTCTTTTGACATAAGGATAATATTGCTTGTATTAGACAACTATTTCTCAAAATCATTTCTCATTAATATAATTAATACCATGTGATCATCATGTAAACAGATTTTCAGTGTTTCACAACTCCTATTAAATTGCCTTTCAGCAATGTACCTAAATCTATCATTTTATGATGTTATCAATTTAATCATTTCCTGCTTTCTACTGTTTTTTGTTTTTTTTCTGCTTAGAATCTAATATTTTATTTTGAGGTATATATTTTATTTATTCGATCATAATATTTCTTTTTGTCTCCTCTTCTTCATTTTTTCAACTTATTTTTCTAAGATAGTGTTTCTCTGTGTAAACTTGACTATCATGAAATTAGATCTGTAGAATAAACTGGCCTTGAACTCAGAAATCTGACTGTTTCTGCTTCCTGAATGCTGGGATTAAAGGCTTGCCCCGAAACTGCATGGCACATCATTGTATTTCTATAAAAGAATTTTCAAAGTCTCTTCTAATTCAACCAACCTAAGAATGGAGCCAATAAATATCCAAATAGCCTTATCAAGAGTAACAAATGAAGCCGGGCAGTAGTGGCACACACCTTTAATCCCAGCACTTGGGAGGCAGAGGCAGGCAGATTTCTGAGTTCGAGGATGGCCTGGTCTACAAAGTGAGTTCCAGGACAGCCAGGGCTACACAGAGAAATTCTGACTTGAAAAAAACAAACAAGACAAAACAAACAAAAAGGGAGTAACAAATGTTTGTGGGTTGATTAATTTCAACTCACTGTAAATTTCATAAAAGGATAAAATTAATAAAAAGTGATATGTACTTTTCAGGGGAATTAATATTTTGTAGTTTCTTTTATTTTAACAATACAATATAATTACATCATTTCTGAATACAATTTCTTTCAAATTCATTTCTTTTCAAATAGATTTATATTTCTAAATTCATAAACACAACCTTTGCTGTCTGTATAATGACAGCTATATGTGTTTTCCGGGATAATGATTTGATATTAGATAGCTATTTGGTGTGCTCTTCCCTGGGGAAGACACTTTCTCCCTCTCTGTAGTCTGTAGCTGCCTGTAGTTCTTTGGCAGGATTAAGAACTCACAGCCTTTTCCCTGCCCACCCGTCATTGGTGCCACCTTTCACTTGTACATAGGCACCCATGCGGGGGAGACTTTATGGGTGTAGCTTCAGACAACACTAGGGGACACGTCTTAAAATGTGCAAACATGAGTTTTTCCCATAAGTTTTGTTGGCAAATCATTTTTCCCTTTAGTAAAAGCCAATGTAAGTGATGTTGAATACAATATCGCAACTAGAAATGGATTCTGTAAGATAGTCATTAGGATGTATAATTGGATCAGTGTTGTACCTCAGGGACAGGGGGCTTTCTTAGTACTCACTTCAGCTCTTTTGCCATTAACACCACACACACACACACACACACACACACACACACACACACACACACACACAGAGGCAGGGAAATCATTGAAAGACACTCAGAGCTGGAGGAGGGAGGGGAGGAGGGAGGGAGGAGAGAGAGAGAAAGAGAGAGAGAGAGAGAGAGAGAGAGAGAGAGAAGAGAGAAGAGAGAAGAGAAGAGAAGAGAAGAGAAGAGAAGAGAAGAGAAGAGAAGAGAAGAGAGAAGAAAGAAGAGAGAAAAGAGTTCTAGTGAAGTATCATTCATCTAACACTGTGGTAGGAAGGTCACATGTTTGAGACCAGCCTAGGATACATAGTGGGACTGTCTCAAGAAAAATTTCAAGAACTTTAGCTAATGACTCTATAAAGAAAAACATTTCAGCATAATTTGCTTTATTGTCTGCATTATTTAGAGGATATGGTATGGGAGTTCAAGTCTTTTTCCTGAATCTCCAGCCCAAATTGTTACACATTTTGGATCAACTCATCTATAACAGGAGGAAGAACTGTCTTTTTTTTTTACTGAAAAAGTTAAGTTGGAGGAGAGGATAATATGAGATAATATATTAATAAATTTGAATACCACATAGTAGTTCTATTAAATTTAGTAGAAAATACAATTTAGAGTAATATATTTTGGTATTCTGGCTAATCATCAAACTATTACTTTAATGCCAGCTTTAGATATGTTCCTCAAATAAACTATCCAGCCTTAAAAGCTGTTTGAAGAACTTCATCTAGTCTTAGAATAAAAATGCAAACCTAATTTAAAATCTATAAGCTGGTGTTGGGTGTTGAAAACATAATTACAGAATTAAACATCTAAACTACAAAATTAGTGGCAAGATTTTTATTCTTTTTGCTGGTACTGTATATCAAACAGCACTGTTTGCATGCTAAATAATCATTGCAGAAGCAAAACACACCATGAGCCAAGAATTATTTATGATGTTCAGATTAAGTCACTAAAAATGAGTAAGTATGAATATTTGAAATTTGAGTATCAACTCTGAGCACAGAGCCTAAGTGACTCTCTCTCTGTCTCTCTCTGTCTCTGTCTCTGTCTCTGTCTCTCTCTCTCCTCCTTCCTTCCTTCCCTTCTCCCCCCGCATCTCATCCTCAAGTCTGGGATCACATGCATGAAATATCATGCCTGACATTGTTAATAATATTCTAAAAGTAATTTTTCCTTCTCTCTGTTCCAATTTTATATGAGTGCATTATATTCTATTTATTAGATGGAAATAACAACACATGCTATGGATGGATTGCATTTTTTTTTAGTTTGAGTATTCCACCCATTAAGTCTAACTTAATTTAAATATTTTATGACATTTCTCAAAACCTAAAATGCCCCAATTCAGGCATATATAATTAATATTGTCTCCAGAGCAGCATAAAATTGTAGAATTATGTTAGTTGTAAATAGTGCTGTATTTAAGGATTTTATGATAAATAGAAGTTAAAAGTTTTCATTTTAAGTGGACAAAGCCAGCATTATATTTTCAGCTTTTATTCCATAATTGTAGCAATAACTAAGGGAACAGTAAGGTAATATAAGAACTATGATAAGTCTAACTTTAAAAAAAATCCTATTAACATAATTGGTATATTTTTTTAAATGTTATATTCTTTTCAAGGTAGGGAATATATCCAACTGGAGTAGCATAGAAGATGTCATTCATGTAGCATTTGTAACCTGTGCTGTGATGCTGCTTTAGCTGGAGAAATATATCTGGGATAAATTCCACTTAGATTTATTTAAAGAAATAAAGAAAAGTTTACTATGTAAGTAATAATAGAATTTCTTCCCAAGTCTTCAACAACAGGTTGTTCAAATAAAGACAATCCTTATGTGTGAAATAAAGTATATTAAAGTTGCCCAAAATCTGTGTTAATAATTTTAGTTGGGGAAAAGTGCACTGTAGCAGTTACAATGTTCCTCAGAATTCTATTACAAACACAAGTGGTATTTTCATGAGGCTCTTGTATTTTCTGCAGGACACTGCAGTGAGGCAAGGCATACCCTGGAACAGTTTTGGGCTTGGAGCTGCAGGGGCCAGCCCTGGCCTCCGGACCCTCATGCTGACTCGCAGAGGACCCATACATTCTCGTGCACATCAAGTTGTAACTTTGATCAAGTATTCATAAAAGCTCCGGGCTTGTTAGATTTTGCAGTTTGTGTATGTTGGAAAAGACAGAGTAGGTAAAGAAAACCTTCATGCCCACTTGGTGGTAAATATGATGAGATCCTCAGGGTTGTTTGGCATGTTTCTTCTTACAAGGAGCTACAGGGACATGGTGGAAATTAAGTGTTGCCTTAGCATAAAAACATGGCACTTGGTTTTATGAATGAGAGTGTAGGTGTTTAGAAGTTTTAAGTACTGAAATCTAAGGAAAAACAGAATTGATATAGTCCTTTCTAATGCCAGAAGTGAAAGATGATAAGTAAAATTCCAATTAGGATTGTTGATAAAGGCTCTTGGGTATATATCATCAAATTTATACTACCTGCTCCTTTCGCATAAATTCAGTGATATTGTAAATGCTGGTTAATTATGAGTTTTAGATCAATTTCAATCTTTAAGATGATCCCAGATTTTAGTCATTAATTTCATGATAGTAATTCTGTGTGAGGGGCAAAAATATATTCCATAACACTCGAAAACTTCTGACACTTTATAAAATATGGATTTTTATTATCACTCTCCTTTCGATAATTGCTACATTTTCTAGAAAACCTATCAAAATGTATTCATTTTCAATGTGCATTTTGTAGCTTTCTCAGCTATTGGCAAGGCTAGGAAAAGAAATACTGCTTCTGTGGTATTATTGTCTGAACTCAGGGCAAAGATTGTGGTAGTACTGAATTGCAACTTGGGGGTAATTTTAAGGCAATTTCTTTTCAAATGATCTCATGAAAACTCTAGTACACAGTTCTTTGATTTTCTTATGGAACGTTGCTTTGTATTCATTTTGGCAAAATGCCTCACACTTGGCTTAGTTTTTGCAACCTTAAATTGGTTAAAAAATATCTCTACAGACATTAAAATATTACAAATGTGCTCTTAATCCTAAAAAGTAATTATTTTCAATTTGAAGCATAGGGATCTCAAAATTCTTATTCTTTAACTATCAATGGATAAATACTAGGCATGTTTCTGTGACTTAAAGACAAATGAAAATTTTGACAACACTTCTCTTGGTAACAGTGTGTCATAGAGACAATTCTCACAAGTTCCATTATGTCACAAAGTTAAAGACACACATCCCAAGTGTGCTGTCTGTCATGGTTCAAAATCCACAGGGTGGGGAACCACAGATCTGTTTTCATAGATCCTATAACGTCTCAGTTTTCATGAGTAGCTCCATGCATGCTCTCTCTATGTTATTTGTTTTCTCAAAGATGAATGCACTTAGTGCAGTACCTGTTACTTATGCTAATAAATATACGTTGTCACTTGGTATGCTTGTGCTTGCAAGTGTATGTGTAATCTTGTGCAAGTATGTGAATTATGATTGTGTGTGTGTATGTGTGAGTGTATGAATACTGAGATTGTGTGTGGGTGTGTATGAATGTGTGGATATGAGTGTGTACATTTGTCTGTCTCTTTGTGTGCGTCTGTCTGTCTGTGTCTGTGTCTGTCTATCTGTCTGTCCCTCTCTCTCTCTCTCTCTCTCTCTCTCTCTCTCTCTCTCTCTGTGTGTGTGTGTGTGTGTGTGTGTGTGTGTGTGTGTATGTGTGTGTGTTTAAATAAATTTTTACCAAACATCTTTTGGTTTACAGGATTGTTTTCCTCTTGGGAAGGTACTAGAGATAGAACTTAGGAACACACACATGCAAGGCAAAAACAATCTACCACTGATCTGTGTCCCCAGAATCATTCTCACTTTTTATTTTAAGACAAGAGTCTCATTAAGATGCTGGGTCAGCATTGGCTTCTTGTATCCCAAAAGACCCTGCCCTCACTGTCCTGCTGCCTCCATCTCCTAGGTAGCCTCACTGGCTGGAAGCACCATCCTACACCCCCCTTCTGGCTTCACAGTAAAATGGAACATTAGGGAGAGTTTCCTAGATGGTCCACATTCACACGTGTGCTTTCCCCATTTCCCACACCCAGCCCAGTGTGGGAGACTTGCTACATCTGCTGATCCTACTTTCCACAACATTGCCACCCATGACCTTAGGATTCATTCTTGGGGATGTACACTCAAGGTTTCTATTTACACATTGAGATCTATTACCCGTGTTCTCCGGCCTTCAGTGCATTTTGTTCACCATTATCATCACCCCTGGTTCAATTGACTATCAGATGGGAAGAAGAGCACGAAGCCGTGCAAAACAAAGAAGTAGTGAGAACTCAGAAAGAAGAGAGTTGAAGGGACACTTGTGAATTTAAAGGGTCATAGAGTAAACAGGACCAAGTCCTCTGTCTCTCAGGCCTAGAAGAATAGATCGTTTGCAATGTATAACCAAGTTGTTATTGCTTTATTTCCAACTGACTTAAAATAAACACTCAGAGATCTGAATATTTATATTCTATTTAGGATGCTACATAGCCACTGCCATAAATGGGTGTAAATACAATCCACTTTTAATTACTCTACGAATACTAAATGAATAAGAAGGCAGTAGGTGGTGTTTCGCATCATAGAATGTAAAAGAAGAAGAAGAAGAAGAAGAAGAAGAAGAAGAAGAAGAAGAAGAAGAAGAAGAAGATATGTAGTTAAAAATGTGTTATTGCTCCTTTAGCAAAGATCAAGTGACCATAACTCTCTGGGTTCCTTTCTGTGTCTTAAATTCTATTCCATTGATCTACTTGCCTTTCATTGTACCAATACCATGCAGTTTTTAACACAGTTGCTCTGTAGTACTGCTTGAGGTCAGGGATATTGATTCCCCCAGAAGTCCTTTTATTGTTGAGAATAGTTTTAGCTATCCTGGGTTTTTTGTTGCTCCAGATGAATTTAAGAATTGCTCTTTCTAGATCTATAAAGAATTGATTTGGGATTTTGATGGGGATTGCATTGCATCTGTAGATTGCTTTTGGCAAGATGTTCATTATTATTATATTGATCCTGCCAATCCAAGAGCAAGAAATATTTTTCCATCTTCTGAGGTCTTCAATTTCTTTCTTCAAGGACTTGAAGTTCTTGTCATACAGATCTTTCACTTGTTTGGTAAGTGAAGTCACGCCAAGATACTTTATATTGTTTGTGGCTATTGGGAAGGATGTTATTTCCCTAACTTCTTTCTCAGCCTCTTGTCCTTTGAGTATAGGAAGGCTACTGATTTGCTTGAGTTGATTTTATAACCAGCCACTTTGCTGAAGTTGTTTATCAGCTGTAGGAGTTCTCTGGTGAAGATTTTTGGGTCGCTTAAGTATACTATCACATCATCTGCAAATAATGATAGTTTGACTTCTTCCTTTCCAATTTGTATCCCTTTGACTTCCTTATGTTGTCTAATTGCTCTCCCTAGAACTTCAAGTACTATATTGAAAAGATATGGAGAGAGAGGGCAGCCTTGTCTAGTCCCTGATTTTTGTGGGATTGTTTCAAGTTTCTCTCCATTCACTTTAATGTTGGCTACTGGTTTGCTGTATATCACTTTTATTATGTTTAGGTATGGGCCTTTAATTCCTGTTCTTTCCAGGACTTTTATCATGAAAAGATGCTGAATTTTGTCAAATGGTTTTAACCATCCAGTGGAAAAAAGATAGCCTTTCAACAAATGGTGCTGGTTCGACTGGAGATCAATATACAGAAGAATGCAAATTGACCCACTCTTATCTCCTTGTACTAAGATCAACTCCAAGTGGATCAAGGACCTCCACATAAAGCCAGACACACTGAAACTAATAGAAAAGAAACTGGGGAAGACCCTGGAGAACATCGGCACAGGGAGAAATTTCCTGAACAGGACACCAATAGCTTATGCTCTAAGATCAAGAATTGACAAATGGGACCTCATAAAATTACAAAGTTTCTGTAAGGCAAAGGACACTGTCAGAAGGACAAACGACAACCAACAAATTGGGAAAATATCTTCAATCACAAAAGTATACACGTGAAATGCAATCACTGATAAGTGGATATTGATGAGCCCAGAAGCTCTAAATACTCAAGGCACAATTAGCAAATCAAGATTCCCAAGTAGAAGGAATAAGAGGACACTGATCCAGAAAAGACTGGTTCCAGTCTTGCAGGAGACTACCAGAAGAGAGAAAGGGTTGGGGGGTGATTGGGGAATGCATGGGGGACAGGGGGAGGACTTATGGGACACATGGTGAGGGGGGTACTGGGAAAGGGGAAAGCCTTTGGAATGTAGACAAAGAATATAGAAAATAAAATTAAGAAAAATGTAAACATAGAATATAAAAAATAAAAAAAGAATAACTGAAAAGCAAAAAAAAAAAAAAAGAAAATGTGTTGTTGCTATAGTTGGGTAGCGGAAGGGCAAAAGTTGTAAAACTGTAAAAGATTTCAACTTTTAAAAATCAATATTGATTATCATTTTAAGACACTTCCCACTAACAAAAGAATCTTAAAAGGATATTCAGATTTTGTCTGAAGTTCTGATCAGATCTGGTGTTGTTAGCTAAACTATCTCAGAGCACAGACAGGCTTTACTTTTTTTTAAAAGAGTTTTTCAGAAGTATTCTTCTTTGCAAGCATTGTTTCTGGGCATATCTAGGCTGTGGGTTCACGAACATGAAAGGCACGAAGACCTTTATACGCTGGTTAGTGATACATGATGAAAAGGTATGAGGTATGAAAGAGCATCATTGGTGAACACCCAGACTACACAGGCAGGAAATTCACAGGTTCTTTGGAATTTGAAATTTACCTTCTTAAATTACATAAAAAAATATAGACTGCGGGTTATAACTTAAGCCTCGAGTCCCAGATTCATCACTGAACTGAATGGGAAGTGGAGAATTTTATATATTAAGAGGACCATGATGATGTCCTCACTGCCAGGACAGTAGACAGAAGCCTGACCAGGGCTGAGGGAATCTGAAGCTACCTTCTACAGAGACACACTCCTAGTGCAAATCCTGTGGTCACTGCAAGGCAATGAAATCTCCAAACCCTAAATATCTAACTGTGTACCTGTGGAATGATATTTTACTGTGTTTTATTTACTGATTATGTAGTAGAAAAGAGAGTATATGGATTCTGTCTCCACAAGTGTTGCCTCATGGTTATGTGATATTATTTCCTGTGTCAATATCTGAAAGCCAGAAAAATAATTTCTAGGATTTGAGAACCTGTGAGAGTGCCAAAATGTAGGCTTAAACAACATTTGCTTTGAAATGCCCATTCAGTTGACACTTTTGTCTAAAAAAATTCCAAGATGTGTTTATGTGTTAACTCACTGGCTTTTTTACAGTCTCTTTTTGATATTTTCTATATTTACATTTCAAATATTATTCCCTTTCCCTGTTTCCCCTCTGGAAACCCTCTATTCCACCCTACCTCTCCCTGCCTGTATGAGGGTGTTCCCTCCAACACCCACCAACTCCAGCCTCCCCGTCTTAACATTCCACTACACTGGGGCATCAACGTTTCACAGAACCAAGGGCCTCTCCTCCCATTTATATCCTATAAGGCCATCCTCTACTACATATGCTGCTGGAGCCATGGGTCCCTCCATGTGTACACTTTGGTTGGTGGTTTAGTCTCTGGAAGCTCTAGGGCTCTGGTTGGTTGATATTGTTGTTCTTCCTATGGGTTGCAAACCCCTTCAGCTCCTTGGGTCTGTTCTCTAACTCCTCCATTGGAGGTCCCCGTGCTCAGTCTATTGGTTGGCTGCAAGTGTCTGCTTCTGTATTTGTCAGGGCTCTGGCAGAGCCTCTCAGGAAACAGCTACATCAGGCTCCTGTAAGTAAGTTCTTCTTGTCATCCACAATAGTGTCTGGGTTTGGTGTCTGTATATGAGATGGATCCCCAAGAAGCCCACATAATAAAATAATTTCTGTCTGCAATTATTCTGATTGAGAAAGGTTATAGTGTTATGTTAATATCTGCTGTTTGTTTGTTTTTTAGACAGCACTGAGGTTTTACGAGGTTTTCAGCACTGCGACACTAGCATCAGTGTGAGATTTAGCACCAGTGTGAGCCTTGCACCAGTGTGAGCCTTGCACCAGGTGACTTTAAGTTGTAGATCTGCAGCATATTTCCTTTATTGTTCTAAACATATATTCTGGAAAAGCTTATATGTATATTTTGAAGATTGGATAGTAAAGTATCTTCAAAATCAAATATTATCTTACAAAGCGTCAATTCCACTTCAGAACACACAACAAAACAAAACCTTTTTCATAATAACGAAAATGATTTATAACCTTTAATACTTGCTCAGTTTCATGTAAAACCTTTCCAGTTTTATTTTTCATATAAAATGACACTTTCAAAAGAAAACCTAGTTATATATTTAAGTCTCACTGAAGGGGACTGTTCAGATACGAAAGGGTGCACCCAAGAGGGAAATGGGGAAAAATATCAGCAAACCTCATCATATTTACACATGAATATATCATGAAGCAAACTATTTTGACAATTACTATGTGCTAATTAATCAAAGAATAGGAAATTTCTGCCAAAATAACTAAGCCCATAAATGGGATTAATAAATTTCTTTGCTAATCTTCATTTTAAAGCAAGTGTAAAATTTTATTCTATAAACGAATAGCAGGATCATGTGGTTTATCACTAGTTTTCTTGTGCTGCAGAATATGAGCTGCTACTTTCACTGCTCCATAATTGTGATTTGCCACATCTATAGGATAATTCTTACAGAACAAATATTATTTCTCATGACGTCTATTGGTGAAAGATTATTTTGATGCAGTTTAAAATATAACTTCTTAAGCAATAATTAGCGGTGAAAGACAACAATCTCTTTCTTCCAAAATATGAATACTCAGTCTCATTATTATTACTACTACTGAAGAAAACAACACTTGATGCTGAACTCAGGCCTTGCATATGCTAAGAAAATTCCCAGGCCATGTTTTAGTACACAGCCCCTCAAAGGAGTGTTATGAAAGTTATCTTAATTTCATAGTAACTAAAATGCTATAATTTAAAGATTTCAGAATTATTTTTTATTCCTTCAAGATAAAACCAATTACGGAAGCCATAGATGGAGGTTGTACAGATTAACTGTCAAAAATATTTTTAAATAACTATAGTAATGTAATGAATGCTCTTAAGTTGAGGATAAAATGATTTCAGCTGGCTGTCATTGAAGGTGGGCTTGGAAGGTATATTTAACATGTCAACAAGTCAAAATAGCCACGGTAACATAGACTCCCTTGATTTGTATTACTGCAGAAGGGCAGAGTGGAATTAAAAGATGATTCTAATATGTTCTTTAAAGGTGTCATTGTAATGTAAGTGAAAAGTCAGACCCTTGGTATGTTCTGGGAAAATTACTAAATAGTAATTTTTAAAATGGGTCATTCCATCCCGGAAGAAAAATTGTGACCCAGGAGTCACGAACTGTTGTCATGGACATGAAATCCATATATGATTAAGAAAGATGAGCATGCTATTCAAGTGCGATTTAGATCCATAAATTGTAAAGTACATTTAAAAATTAATTGACTAGGAACTTAAAATGTTCTTGCATCTTAGATATAATGCTAGAAGAAGTAGACCAGTAAATTTAACTTTAATTATAATGAAGGATGTGCCTAGCTACTTTACTGTTTTGCAAAAATGCATATGTAATTTAATTATCTTAAAAGTCCCATTTATTATAATCCTAATTAAACACTGGTCTAGTCATTGAAAATTACTTATTGAACAACTACTGTGTGTCCAGTACATGCTAAGCACTTTTTAAACATGGTATTTGATGTTAAGATGTCATAAACTTTGTTAAGGAGACCAAATATGTTGATAAATAAGCTTTTTACAAAAGTTATCATTAAGTACTAGGCAAGTTGAAACAACCTCACATGCCATGTATTCTATTTTAAGTGTTTTGATTCTGTTGCAATTAAGTTTTATTGTGTGCTTTTAGAATATTTAATGTAATTTATTGAATTGTGCCCCAAAGGTGAAAAACAAAATGCCTTTCAAAGTTATGTCAGATCATCTTAAACTAGAAACCATCTTTTTTCCTCTTCTTATTTATTTTATTTTATTTTATTTTATTTTATTTTATTTTATTTTATTTTATTTTATTATTTTATTTTATTTTATTTACATTTCAAGTGTTATCCCCTTACCCGGTTTCCCCCCTCCTGGAAACTTTCTCTCTTATTCCCCGTTGCCTTGCTTCTGTGGGGGTGTTCCTCTACCCACCCCCACCCACAACCACTCCCAACTCCCTACCCTCTATTCCCTTACCCTGGGGCATGTATCAGACCTTCATAGGACCAAGGTCCTCTCCTCCCATTGATGTCTGACACGGCTGTCCTCTGCTACATATGCAGCCAGAGCCATGTGTGCTCCTTGAGTGGTGGTTTAGACCCTGGGTACTCTGGGGAGTGGGTCTTGTTGGTTGATATTGTTCTTTCTATGGGGCTGAATACCCCATTCAGCTCCTTCAGTCCTTTCTCTAACTCCTACATTAGGGACCCTGCACTCAGTGCAATGGCTGAAGACCATCTTTAATGGTGATCATAGTTACTATATTTTAAATCTTACATTTTTAGTTAGTATATGAAATAATGAGATGCAGTATGACATGATATGTATGTATCACTGAGCTTTTATCATATGTTCTGGAACTCTTGAGAAGGAAAGGACACGGTCCAATAGAAATGGGTCAAGATTATGCTTATTGCAAGTCTACAATAAGTGGATAATAAAGACAATGATCAGAGACTATTTGATATTGGTGATTACCATTATCACATCATGTGACCAAAGTTCATTTCAGATATCCTAGAAACACTAGAGACTGTGGGATAAGGAAAGGCCAACAGTGGGGGCGCATGATTGGGGAGGAGAAAATAAACAGACAACAGGAGTGAGATCACCGTGGTGATGAAAATGTAAGGAAGCAAAGACAATGTAAAGTAAGAGCGGATAGATAATGTGATGCAAGTTTAGCCCGAGCTGTTTCTACAAGGATCAATGCAAACTGTTGAATGGTTTTACACAAACATGACTGACTCCAAAAGGGATGAGAAAAGGGCCAGGAAAAGGGAAGCCTTCTGGGGAAAGAGGTATAATGTATATGAAGAAATCTGTGATCTCTGGTGTCAATTAGTTTAAGCTTGTACAATACTGTATTTTCCAAAATTATGGAGTCTGATGAACACAGTAGAAAGCTCTCGATGGTCATTGTTGCTCTAGAAATGTTGATGTTCCTTCCCATCCTCAACATGACGGAGATTGTGCATTGGAGCACCATCCAAGCCCTGTCCGGTTAATTTGTCTTTTAGTGCTCAGTGATAGCCAATAGTCAATGCGGATGGCTTACTCTAGCTCCATTTATGTTTTTTATGTCATTTTTCATACTTTCATCTTTGACATAACACTGCTATTTGAGCAAGTGGGTAGATACAATGTCAACCAAGAACAAAACATTTACACTGTCTGTGCTCATGCCCAAGGCAAGGGTAGGTATAGTTAAAGTAAAAGAGATTCCCAAAGGTGGAAAAAAGCAGCAAAGATACAGATGTACCACTGCAGGTGCACAGTGATTAAAAAAAAAACCCACACTTTTCTTTAGTGCTACATTTAAATTTCTCCCCAAACTACCAAGCTAGGAATGATGAGACAGATAAGAAAAAAGAAATGAAATCACATTCAAATAAAATCCCAAATTTGGCATCACAATTGAGCTGCTTTAAATTTTTTAAAGTAAACAAAGAAATACATGTGAATGTTAATCTTTACAAGCTTCCATAGCACAGAGATGATTCCACATGTGCGTATTGTTCAGAGCATGGAGGAGGACTTCTGGGCTACCTGCCAACTGCTATTAAAACGATTTTCTCCTCAATCACTAGTTCAGGCACGCGTGGTTTCACAATGCATAAATAGTAGCACAAGCAGGAAACACAAGAAACACCCCCCTCTAGATAGTCCTGTTGTAATGAGTACTAATAGGAATCAATTTCTAGAGTACTACTTGTCTTTAGTGAACATGCCAACTTGGAAGAGTATGTAAGAAAGAAGGTTGATCAATGGTGATTAAGTTAAAATTATGCTTTTAAGCCACATGATCCCTTTTTTAAAAAGAACAACAGAAAACGACCATTGTTACATGCAGAAGACTGGTCAGACAAGAGAGCTAAAAATTTCTAGAAACCAGGTCTTGCCACTTAACGGGTTACACACCATGTTGCTATATATACTTTTTATCTGACTTAACTGGAAAGAACTGTTCCAGTGTGAGTTCACCAGAACAGAGGCTGAGGGACTCTGGAGAGTTCCCTGGAGTAGACTTGTACTTGGCTTTAATAAAGGAAGAAACACAGGACTCAGTTGCAGAAAGTCAGTGGGAATAGTGGTCAAGTCCGGCTCAATTCTCCTCTCACTTTTAAATCTTTAGGAAAATACTGTCTGTTCTCCAGAGTGGAGAGTTGGTTCCCTGAATACTTCCGACAAAGGCTATTTTAACCTGACATGCTTTGGCGTATTACTGAGTTTATTATTGGAATTCCAATTTGATCCTTGCATTTTAACACTATTTATTGGGAGTCAGATAGGTGATATCAACATTTCTCAGAAGTGTTTAGGTGAAAAAGATTTGGGTATTGTTCACGCAAACCCCCAAATTACACAAAAATTTCCAAGTTATTTTCTATAATTGCTTCTTAAATAAATTTAATAAGTTCAGATAATTAAAAAATATATATGGTAGAAAAGAAACCCAAGTGAAAAGTTTATCTATTAAACTCCAAAACTAAGATATTTGACTCTATATCTGTGCAGGGACATAAATTGCTAGCCAACCATAAATTTGTTATAGAATAAAAATGAGCTGTAGCAAGCACAGGATTGGTTAGTTGCTGAAAGCCCTTGCCATGTAAGACCTGAACTTAGGTTCCATGCCTGGAATCCACATACAGATGGGAGGAGAGAATCAGCTCCACAGTTGCCCGCAGACATTCACACATTTCTTGTGCACTGGTGTGGTTGGTTATTATGCAGGTCTAGTTTAGGCAACCAAAATGTTGAGGTTTTGTGGGTTTAGCATCTTTGCTGTGTCTAGACAACACTTAGAAATATGGCCTCCAGGTTTACTAGTCTTTTGGTTTATGGGTCTCTCTTCTACAATGTTCTCCAAGACTTGGATGTAGGGGTTATGTTACAGATGTACTACTTGGGTGTGTGCCCCACATGATCACATATTCTCTGTGCTTCGACTAGCTTGGAATCTCTGTAGTATATGTCTTCTGCTTTAAAAAAGAATTTTTTTTATGAGAGTTGAGAACTACATTGCTCTGTTGGTGTATTGATCAGTGTTTTGATATATTTAGAAGATATACTGATTTAGGAAAATCGTTGTAGCTGTAGAAGTTTCTCCTCTAGGGCTTATGAGCTTTCTAGCTATGAGTAGTTAGTTGGCTAGGTTTACAGTACCAGATATGCGTCTCTGCCTATTATATGAGCCTTAAGTTGAATTAGTGAGCCTTTGCTTTCCCTCTAAATGACAGTACCGCTACTACTAGGCTAGAAATACCCTGTGCTGCCAATATGCTTATTTTTCCATAGAGTTTAATGTATAGGTAGGAATATTGATGACTTTCATCCATTGGCAGGTTTCACGGTATCTTTGAAAACCTTGAAGAATGAGTCCCCAGGGCATCCAGGTCCAACTCAGCTTTATTTCTCTATGTTCTGTGTACAAAGTGTATTTTGTCTTAATTCCAACTTCTGGGAGGCAACTAAAGGCAATGACAACAGACTCTATCATTTGGTCTGGGCTCTTGGCCATGTGAGTGTGTCAAAGGTCAGTTCCCTTTGCTAGCACTGGGGCGTTTGCTAAATCATCTATGTCTCCTGCATGTGTATTTTAAATAAGTTTAAGTAAGTTGAGAAAATTATGTGTTTTATGGCTTCTTTCAAACATTCTTACTGTTATTTATCTTTCCTTCCTCCCTCCTCCTCTATGTTACCTTTCCCCTACTGCCTCAGTTAAATTCAGCAGTTATTTTCTTCCTTTCTCCTTTGTACCTGTGTCCTACTATCTTCCTCTCTAAAGTTCTGATTGTAAATGACCACTGACAACATTTTAGGACAGTCCTTTACTGGAAGGTATATGGCTCTTAAGAGCAACAGTTTTCCATCATATATATGTATATGTATATACATATATATATGTATATACATATACATATATATATATATATATCTTGAAGTATTACTAATATGTATTATATTATATATACAAAAATAATTAAAACTCGATATATAAATATTAGGGATGACATAGACATAGTAATTAAGAATGTGAGATTTTAGGTTAAAATACTTGAGTTTAAATCTATTATGATTTAAAATATGGTGTCTTCTTACCAATAAGGAGATTACATAATCAATATTTTCCTCAATTTTCTCATCTAGGAACCTAGAAACACATTTATAGGGTAACTGAGAATTAAATGAAACAACACAGAAAACATATGTATAATATTTTCAGCAGTAAGGAAAACTTGTTGGGATATTGGGAAATGAAGGGAAATAAAAAACAGTTTTCTCTGACATGTGTCCCAGTGGGTATTTATTACTTTGAGCAAGCAATGATAAAGATGAAAGAAACAAAATCTTCATGCTATTTGCATTCCCTAACTCTCTCGAATCAAGTTTAAAGATGCATTTTAGTAGTAATATGATCAGATGTGCTTCTATTACCTACTGTTCAGGTAAGTCTGAAGCTTAGGGTGGAAATGAATTCTCTGGAAAGTATTCTAGGAAAAAAGTAAATACTTGGCTCCAGTCAGAACATACTGTAAATGGCAGTAAACACAAGTAATCAGCAGTATTCAGAATGCTCATGTTATAATGGTTAAAAAATTAGGGCAATGCCTTCAGCCAGTTAGAAAATTTAATAAAAACACATTTCATCTATTAGGCAACTAATCATGTGACCATTAATGATGCTCTTGTATTAAGAAAGTTGTACAAAGATTAATTTCTGATCTTTCAACCATACATACATACATACATACATACATACACATACACACACACACATATCCACACACAAACACGCACATACACATTGTCAAAATATTTCTCATTTAAGTAATACTTTAGTGTCGAGTTCCTCTTATATATGTTGAGATGATTTTCTTGATTTCAGAACTAGCTTTTAGTTTTCAAATACCCACTTAAAAGAAAAGACCAACCCTTTCTTATTTATTCTCATACTCAATTTGGTACCTTGTCCATCACTAGATTCTGAATGCTGTGTGGTCACCAGTCATTCATCATGTTGAAAACAAGTGGTCCAATATCCCCTATGTGAGACAGACATTACTTCATGGGCAGATAACCAAACTAATACAAAACTAGATTCTTGGTCTAGAGAGATGGCTCAGAGGTTAAGAGCACTGACTGCTGTTCCAGAGGTCATGAGTTCAATTCCTAGTAACCATATGGTGGCTCACAGCCATCTGTAATAGAATATGATGCCCTCTTTTGGTGTTTCTGAAGACAGTGGCAATGACCTCATATACATAAAATAAATAAATAAATTTAAAAAATTAAAATTAAATTAAAAAAAACAAAACTAGATTCTTCTCTTTTACCCATAGAAACAATGAATACAAATTGCTGTATCATCACACTATATACAGATTTTTAAAATCATTTACTTTAATAGTTATTATAACTCTAAGGTAGATTTAATGCATATTTAGTGTTATTCATATAATATATATGTATGCTTATGTCTCATTTTAAACCTATTAGTAACAAAATAAATTTGAAATATTTAATATATTAACAATAGTTTCAAATTCTTTGATATTTCTGCTACTGAGACTATAGTCTTTATCTTTTCTCCAAAAAATGTGTTTGTTCTATAATTCCTTGACCAAATGTTTTGGAATGAGTGAGCCTATGCCAGTGTCTACACTTTATTGTTACAATGTCAGCTTCTGTCCAGTTTCTAGCCATATATACTCTTGGAACCCAGTCCAAAGCTGCAAATACTATAATAGAAGGACTTTGTAAAAGAAACTAAGTGAAAAAGAGTGCTTATAAATCAGCCACATGATGGTGATATGTCAAAACTGGATCCAAACTTTCTTAACAGTTTCTTTAACTCAGGGCATGGATGATTTATCAATATCCAGTCTTGTTTAAGTGAAATATTTGGTTCAAAACCAATGACTGGATTGAGTTCTGTCACTATGTACCAAATACATATACTTGCGATTTGTACTTTGTGAAATGTATGTAAGTATATATGTATATGTATGTATGTATGTATGTATGTGTGTGTATATATGTGTGTGTATATATATATACAATATACATATATAAAATCAAGCATCTAGTTATTCAAATATAATTAAAATTTATATAGGAAAAATCAAAATGGACCTAAGAGTACATTAATGTAACCAATTAGCAGTCCATCAATGTCATCACAGACTCCCATTCATGAAATGGTTGTTCAGTGCTAAGAATCTTTGCAATCACATGTATTTACAAAACAAACAAACCAGCTACCTGAAACCAGCTTTTTCTTTTTTCTTTTCTTTTCTTTTCTTTTCTTTTCTTTTCTTTTCTTTTCTTTTCTTTTCTTTTCTTTTCTTTTTTCTTTCCCTTTCCCTTTCCCTTTCCCTTTCCCTTTCCCTTTCCCTTTCCCTTTCCCTTTCCCTTTCCCTTTCCCTTTCTTTCTTTCTCTCTCTCTCTCTCTCTCTCTCTCTCTCTCTCTCTCTCTCTCTCTCTCTCTCTCTCTCTCTCTCACATTTCCTAAGAAATGTTCTCATTGTGAAGCCCAGGAGAAACTTCCTATGTAGACCAAGGCTGATATTGAATTTACAGAGATTCACTTGCATCTGATTCCCAACTGTTGTGAAGCAGTTAAAAGCATATACCACCAAGCCTAGCCTAATATAACCCATTTTAGGTGCTGATATTCATATTTCAATAGGCAAAACAATAAACAAAAATACTTAGAAAAGCAGCATATAGATATAAAAAAGACATAGATTGCCTTGATTTGTTTCATGCAAAAAATTGAAGCTCTTTTTGTTTGTTTTTGAAACATTCTTAAGTAGTCAGCACAGTATAGAAGGCAGTAGATCCCATTTATGAGTTCATCATGACATTTGCTTGTCTTTAATAACAGCAGCAGTAGCTGCCCTTATGACATAACATTTGCATATGAATTTAGGGATTGGGATTATTTGCCCTCTATTCCATGTTGTGGTTTCATAAAATATATCTTAAATAAAGGAAGGGGAAGGTTTGGTCAAGTTATTAATGTATTGCAGTGAAAGTAACAATGTTTGGGTTCAATTATAAAGAAAAGAGAGTAGAGAAAAATCAGGAAAAAAAGGTACAGGATTAAAATAAGCCACAGCTGTGCTATGCAATCACATATATACTCTCTTTGGCTAGTCCTAGTAGAAATGTCTCCTAAATGAGATCCCAATGCCAGATCTGTCCTCCCAGATCCCACATAAAGATCTGGGAGAACAAATTACCTGGTCTATGGCCCTGGGAAGCTTAAGTCCCCAGTGTTGAAAAGAAACAGATCTCTCAGGATCTGAATGTAAATGTGATTTTTTTTATAAATAAAAAATTCAAGCAAAATCAATAGTAAACAGCAAATTGCCTATTTTATGTGCAGATGTGAACAAATCCTAGATTTGTTAGTGATATTAAAATATTTCATGAATTTTGGTAATTGCACTATACGACTTTAAATTCCATTTCATTTATGACTCAGTTTTATTGCTTTATGAGTGATTACGTGATAGCATGGCTGTACCTTGAACAGTAAGTTCTGAAGGTCTATGAACACTTGTTTAAACTGTAAGTGAATTAATTCAGATGATCATACCAATTTTTCTTTTCCTTTAGAAACTTGTGCTTGTATGATAGGTAGCTCCCAGGCATCTGTGATTTGAACAGTGCCAAATAGGATTGGGTCCCTAGTTCTACAGCTCTGAACTTGTTATAATTCTTTATAGGGACATAAGCTTTATTTATAGTTTTCAGAAAGCCATTAGATGTCAGTTAGGTGAGACTTACGGGCAAGAGGGCGAAATCCACAGCAGTGTGTGGAAATGTAGATACTTAGCTTTGGAGTGCTTATGTTGAGTAACTGCATGGACTGAAAATGTATCTGAACTTTTACTTGGAAAGTATGTTAGCACACAGATCTACAATAATCCATACTAATTTCTCTGTCCAGCCACCACTAGATCTTATATATTGTTACTATTCTCTTTTCTTTTTAGACTTTCAAAAATTAAAGTATAAGCCTTAGCAGATTTAAAAATAAATAAAAATAAATCACAGTGTTTAGTGAAAAATAGCTCTATGAGATTTAAATATTTATTATGCTGCCAATACAGACAGTCTCAGCACATCTATTAGGTCATAGAAATGCTGTATGTCTTTGATTCTTGTGTTGATTTGGGTAGCCTCTCAATGAACATTTTTCCATAGCCACAACTGCGAAAGTATTGGTTTAAGTTGGAAAATATTCACAAAAAATATAGAGCTGAATACTTGAAAGCATAGTAGAGTAGTCCTTTGTCATACATTTTCTGTATTTGAATTTATTTGGCAATGCAGTCTTGTCTTTGCTGTTCTTGTATCCTGATGCTATGGGACTCAGCATACGAGCAGAAATCATCCTCTCTTGATTCATAAAGGCACTGTAGATCTCTAGAAAGATGAATCTCTCATCTATTTACACTGTAAAGACCCAAATGAGGGAAAAAGCTTTAAGAAAGTGTGTCTAAAATGTCAAAGATCTATTTCTGCAAGTGAAGATGTGTAAGTGGTGCCTTACTTACAGACAAACCTAGGGTGTTTCTGTAGCTTCAGGAAAAATGCACATGGATAAAAGAGTGTCTAGCTTTTGTGAAAGCACCATCAGATGCTACTTATTTCTGCAACATTATGAAGACAGCAATGTTTGAAATAAGCTAAGGTGTTTTATTCTGGGCAGCAATCTTCCTGTAGGCTTGGCAGATACAGAACGGGTGTGAGGACAGAGCCTGGGCAGTATGCGTCACATTGACCCCAGATGCTGCTATAGCGCTGGTGATTGCGGTTTGGCATTATTTCAATGTATGCAGTAGAGCGCTCCATTTTATAAAATGATTCAAAGTGAGAGAGAGAAAAACCTTCTGTACTGTTGCCAACACAGCCAAGAGGTACACTTTCTATATGAGGCTTGTTCCATTTGGACAATTGTGTTCTACAACAGGAGTTCTTAAAAATCTACTTGTGACATCTTATTGATTGTAAAAATTTCATTTGACTCTATGTACATAAGTATACAAAATTATATACAAATCAAATATTTACCAATATGTCACAAATCAATTTCTTTTAAAACATTCACCATATTAAACTTCAGATTTTTAAAGTTAGCAAAGCAATACAGTAGGATGAATAATTTTCATAAAACCAGCTTATATTAAATCTTTCATAGGACTTAAAACAATTTATTGTGCTAGTTAATAAATGACTTTATTATCACATAGGGTATAAATATTGATCCCCTTTTTCGGTCCTTGCAGAGAGTACAAATAAGCCAACCATAACTGTTAATTTGGGTAGAACCACTAATCAGCTTTGGACCCGAAGTTAGCAGACATACTAGAACACATAAAATTATAAGAACAGGAATTAAGCCTTTTAATCAACTATGATGGAAATAGTAAGAAATCACACTGAGAAAGGGAAAAGGGAAATCAGGGAGATTTTCATTAGGAAGACAAGGTCAACACTGTGGACTATGTATGAGTGGAAATTTTGACACATAGAAAAACACAAAGCAAGAAAGAATATGTAGGTCTAGAGAGATGTCTAGAAAGTCAAGGGTATGCATAGCTTTTGTAAAGGATGTGAATTTGTTTCTGGGCACCCACAGAAGGTTACTAACAGCTACCTATATGTCTAGCTCCAGAAAGATCTGAAGCTTTTGACTTCTAAGAGAACCTGCACTCATGTGCCCCTACCCCAACACAAACAAGAATTAAAATTATAAAAAATGTTAAGAAAAAAATTTGAAAATATGGGAACGTATTGGATCCAGTTTTGTAGACCCAGAACAGAGAAATCGTGTGTGGCGGGGAATGATTGGGGAATAGTTGGGGGGGGAGAAGAATTATGGGACATATGGTGGGGGGGAACTGGGAAAGGGGAAAGCCTTTGAAATGTAAACATAGAATATAGAAAATAAAAATTAAAAAAAAGAGCTGTATACCAAGCAATGAATATGTATAATATCTGTTAATAAAGGTATACTATCATGGGTTATTAAAAAAAAAAGAAATGAACTAGCAGTGAGAGAAATATGGTAGTCTGGAGAAAAGACAACAACAACAACAACAACAACAACAACAACAACAAAAAGACCCCACAGCTACACATTCAGGTCAGCATTTACCTAACTTATGAAGAATGTCAGGCTGTGAAGGATCATGATGCTTTGAAGGTAGTCTGGGGACAGAAGGCTCAGGGACTAATTGAAGATTCAGATAAAGGTTTTTCATAAATACAGGTTTCCTTATAGTCTATGGACATCAGTAAAAAAGGTTCTATGTGTTGAAAGGAAAATGATTAATGTTGCTGGCTAAAACACCCAACTGTAGTTTGTAGTTCAATTAGGATTCTTTTGGAAGACTTCAATTCTGACCTTTATAAGCTTTGAATATTCTAGGAAATACGAAAGACAGAGGTGAAAGTGCTGTAAGAAATACAGACATGACTGCAAAAAAAAAGTAAAATTTGGGTACAGTCAGGGTCAACAAAGACACCAGGGAGAACTTCAAGGAGCATACACTTCTGCTTAATCCTGCACAAAGAACTGAACTTTGATAATTCCAAAAAAAAAAAAAAAAACCAAAAAACAAAACCAAAAAAACCATCAAACCATCTCTCAGGGTGACAAGGGGGCTTTCAGATGATGAGGAAATCAAAGTGCAGGTCCACATTAACAAAAATGCAGAGTGGATTTGGACATGTGCTCCCTCCTCCTGCCTCCATGGTTAGACAAAAATGTAGAGGAGAGGGACAGGGAGATGCTGAATTGAGAGTACAATGGCATTCTGTATTGGAGAAAGATAAAAAACTATGCTAAATACACAAAATCTTAGAGAGGGAAAGGAAGAGAAGGGCCTTCTTCAGGTTGCTCTCTCAACATGAGAGTTCACTGTTGTTTGTGGCATCAGTGTGAAGCACACTTGCTTGCTTATCTAAGCGAAAACTCAATCATTCATTCATGCATTCAATAAATAGGGATCTGCAATCTACCATAGGCCACCAACTGGACCAGACTCAATAAAATGAACTACTCAAATAACGAGAGCTTGTCAATTAGTGAAAACAGGTGCTAAGAAAACGATGTGTCATAATAAACTCTTACGTTCCTTGAAGTGTCTTTCCAATAGGACTTTACTGAATTTAATTGTTAAGGAAAGTTCCAGAAGGAAAGAAATGCTTTAGTTAAAAATTAAAAGGCAGACAACTGGTCAGAAATAGTCTACGTATGCCTGTGTATAGGGACAGGTTGAAAATATTCCAAGGATAAGGAAGACCTTGAAGAAAGTGCCTACATGAGGATCTGTGGCTGACAGTGGTGGGGAAGGCGTTGTGAATGGACAGGGAGTGAGAAAACACAGTATCCAGATGCATCCAGTTTGATTGGCTGTTTCTAGCCTTTCTGATGGTAACAGTCACTGCTAATTATCTCACCTGTATGACAGTATGTGATCTGAACTCTATATTCCACACCATAGGAATTTTGCTCGAGTCCTCTCCTGGAAGTTAAGGATTATCTATAGTAAATACCTGTTTCCTAGTAAAAGAATAGACAGCTATAAGAAGTGGTATAAAAGCAGGGAATTTCAAGGTATCTATTTACAAGCAGAAGCTTCAGGGCCTTCACATGTTGGCTATGGGAAGAAGGAAACGTAACTTTTCACATCGCAATCTGTTTTGCTTTAATATCATAATATATTCATGTTCCAGAAAATTGCTAGAGATATAAAACTTCTTTCGTTGCCGTAGTGAGTTGAGGAAGAGGTATAGGTTTCTCTGTTTCACACTCACAATGTTCTTCAAGGCTTCTTTGACGGCTGTGCCCTTTAGTCCCCATTTCAACCATATGCTCATTTTTTAAAGTTAAATTGAGAGTAATTTTTGTGTGCGGGTGTGACAAAGGTTGAACTTAAGCATCCCAGTCACAGACAGCCTCCGTGAGTCCAAACCCCTCAACTAAAATATAAACTTTTTATTCTTGTTTTCAGATATCTTTCTGAAACTTACTTCTTTGAGAAGGTCGCCAGCAGTCAGCTTTGAGGTGACCAGAGAGCCAAGAATAAGTCTGAGCCCTGCAGAAGGTCTAGAAAGCACATATCAAAAAGGAAACTGGCTCCTTTCTTGTTTTCCAGCTTGCCAGCTTTCTTCTTTTAATGTAATATATTCTAGTGCAACAGTATATAGCATATCATGGTGACCTTTTCTTCCTTTTAAAAACTTGACTGACACCATATATATGTATGTGTATATATATATATATATATATATATATACATTTATGAAAGCACAATAGGAGGGAGAAGACAAAGGGATAGCTTTGATTCTCAGAGGACATTTGAGTGTGTGGTCATTCAACTCAAGAGGTCCACTGGAAAGGAACAGGTCACAGGGTGAGACGGTGCCAAAGGCAGGAGCTGCAAAGAAAATATCTACAAACCCCAATAATAGCAGGAGGGTGAGTAGGAGTTGTGCAGGTGTTGTGTTCAAAATCTGAAACCTGAAAGAACAAGCTTCTAGGTCTTCAGCAACTACATGTGTTTTGTTACGGAGTAAATAAGATATTGACTGTTTATTGCACATCGCACTCTGTGGCAACAGATAAAGAGAACAAGGGCAGCAAGTCTTTGTTCCAGCCCCCTAGCAGTAGTTTTGCAGAGGGCAGATACAATGAAAGGATGAGTTTGATACAGTGTAACACACCTCCTTAATATTTTCCTGAGAATAAAGAAGAATGACACATAACTTAATTGAGGAGAGTTCTCTGAAATTTTTCTTAGGGGTGTTAGCCTTGCTATTTAAAGTAGTCTTCCGAGTAGGAAATGATAACAGCAGAGACACGCGTGATGGCACAGAGCACTGTGTAGTGAGGTAATAAAGCAGGGCAGGTAGAAACTGAGCTGTTAGCTGGGGAGCGTGACATCACTAAAGTGGCACTAAGACCTAGGGTGTCATGTTATGTACCCTGTACTTTATCATACGCATAAAAGTAAAAGAATGGGAGATAGTCAACAAAATGATATAATGGCAAACTATATATAATACATTGCTACCTACATGTGATCTATCTATGTATCTATGTATCTATCTATGTATCTACCTATGTATCTATGTATCTATCTATCTATTTATGTGTGATAGATTACATATTTTATATTACATATACATACAGATATATGTCAAAGTTCCAAACACCAAAATCAGATGGAACTATTACGAAACACAACTGCAACTGACTAGGTGAATGATTTTGCTCATTTTGAAAATTATGGGATCAAATGCAGGATCTTGAAAACACTAGAAAAATACTTGCCCAATGATCTACATAGACAACTCCTTACTCAACTCACGTAAGATATAAAGATGAGCTCATTGGAAAGGCAGCATTTACAGGCAAGAATCTGTTTCTGGATTGGATGTTCATCTGCAACCACTGTCCCAAGTGAGCAATTGTGAAAAAAGGCTCAAGGGCTGTGAGAACTTTGATAACGTTCAAAGTGAATTGCTTTTGGGTACAGAGCCACATAACATATCAACTACTAATATAGATTTTCTAATAAACAACTATAACTCAATCTGCATGAACTTTGAGTGAAGATCTCAGTTGAGAAATGAGTGGGTCGTGGTCACTAGAGCCTGCCGTGGTAGCTGGACGTGGGTGGGACTCCCTAAGTCTATTCCCTGTAGAACGGCAACAGTCTGTGGACAGTCCCTGTGGGAAGAGCTAGCACTGAACAGGTTAGCCATAACTCAGAAAAGGCAAACAAACTAACAAACGAACAGACAAAGCAAGCCGAAAAGGTATGTGAAGAACAGGATAGGGTGGAGATGTTCTGAAATCCAGAGTGGAGAGATCTAAAAAGGAGCCTCCCAAAGAGATCCCTTCTGCTATCTAATTCTAGTCCCATGGTACTACTAGATGCCTTTAAAGTGGCATTATGAGCCGGGAAGATGGTAGGTCACTTGCAAGGTTGGCATGAGGAATGAGCTCAGATCCTCTGTGTTCATGTAAAATCTGACATATATAGATAGCAGCTTGCTTGTAAACTTACAGACTGAGGGAAGATCCTTGGGCACAAGCCTGCTGGCTAGTCTAGATGGCATTTGGAAATTCCAGGTTCAGCAAGAAGCCCTGTTTCCTTAGAGTAAAATGGGCAGTAAAATAGAGGATGACACCTAATCTCATCTCCAGGCCTCACAGGAACACATGTGAACTGACAGCCTCCTTCCCCTTCCCTCACACATGTGCCTGTAATGGACAAACGCACATACATGCAAATACAATGCACAAATAAATAAGGAAAAACAACAGTGAAATGTTTTACATATTTACAATATTAGTAGTACTAAAGGATCTGTGGATCACTAATTCCAGTTCTTCAGATTCCACCAGATCTGTTGTTTCACTTGTTCTTATTCTCGTAGCACAGTCATGTGTGCAAAAACTCATTTGTGACAGCATAGCAAGTGAAGGACAAAGAAGGTGGTGGAGAAGGGAAAGAGAAAGGGGAAGGGGACAGGGAAGCGGAAGCGGAAGGGGAAGTGGGAGCGGAAGGGGAAGGGGACAAGGGAGCGGAAGGGGAAGCAGAAGCGGAAGGGGAAGGGGAAGCGGAAGGGGAAGGGGAAGTGGAAGGGGAAGGGAACAGGGAAGCGAAAGTGGAAGGGGAGGGGAAGAGAAAGGGGAAGGGGAAGGGGACAGGGAAGCGGAAGCAGAAGGGGAAGGGGAAGGGGACAGGGAAGCAGAAGGGGAAGGGGAAGGGGAAGGGGACAGGGAAGCGGAAGCGGAAGGGTAAGGGTAAGAGGAGGCAGAATGGAAGGCTTTAATTCTTTTCATGCTGCTGTGCACAGAGAAGTCCTGTTCTTTAAGCTTGGTTGCAGAGGCACTGGCTTAGTCTCACTAATCACTTCTCTTTTGCTCCGATCCTCCTGCTTAAACAGTTGTGGAGTTGGTTGGCACTTCCGTGAGGCAAGTGAGGAGTTGAAAATCAATTGAGTTCAAGCAACATACTCATGTAAATGGTGCTTGTGTTTTTATACGAAAACTCTAAGCCAGTTATTCAAACCGAGTATCACATTTGTTTTGACTGCCAACTGAAAGCAGACCACCACCATTTCTCCTTCTAAAAGTAGCCAAACATAACAAGAAACACAAGCAACCCCAAAACCACACATAAAACAAATCCTGAGGAATGTATGCAGAAGCTAAACAAACAGTGGAGGTCACCAAACACATGCACTGTCAGGAAAAGGGGAAAGCAATCTATGGAAAAAAAGAGAAACCACCTGCCAATTTCAAATAATTCAGCTCCAGGAACTAACTGTGGTGAGCCTCCTTGCGGATCCTAGACAGTCATCACTCATACTCTCTGGACTTTGAACATTAGCAAAACATTCTCAGATTTCATTCAGTGCTGAGCTTAGCACGCAGGTGTTATAATCAAGATTCCTTTTTGAAATGTGCCCTTGCCCTATTTAGAAAACCATGGCTTGTTTGTGGCATCTCAAATTTGGTAAGAGCAAAATGAAAATCATCAAGCTGAGTCTCTGTTCCCTTCATGCCCAACGTCTCTATCCCATTTGTTAAATTACTTCAGAAACTGACAGGAACTCATTACTGAACAGTGTGCCCCTCTAATGTGGAGGGAAGGGAGAGGCTGGCTTGAGTCTTAAAGGGATTTTAAAATAACTGATGCATATTTTAGATTTTTCGGTGCTACTTGACAGTTTATTAATCTAAAGCTGGTTGCAAAACTAGAGAAAGTATTAATGCACCAGTGACAAGAGAGTCAGCAGTACTTGGGATTGCTGCAAAAGTTGGATCAGTAAATGAAAAAAATCCCTGAAATCTAAAGATTGGGAATAGTTTTTCAGTAAATATTGGCAAAGTCTGAAATGAGCTAAGATGGTGGGCGGCTGAACAGCTAAGTAGGCATTACAACAGTAATCTGGGGGAAGACGGTTGTTTTATTTGTTGGCTTGTTTGTTTTATGTTCATTTTATTTGTTTGCTTGCTTGTTTTAAGCTTTTCATATCACTAAAGTCCTGGGGACTAGAATTTGTGAACTAGAGGCTTAGTGTTGGATAAAACCAACAGGAATCCAAGAGTTTCCTATGTAGAGAGTTTCAGGGTGGTTCTAGAAACAGATCAGCCACAAAATTCTAATCAATTTAATTAGGCATGGGCAAAGAATTTAAGTTGGGAAAGTTACTTTATCAGAGTAGACCTCAGAAAGGAAGTGAACTGAGATCCAGAAGCAGAGACCTGATTGCACATACTAGACAATTCTGAACTAGACCATGTGAGAGTTGCAATAAACATTATCTAAATACAGTGAAGTGCTCCATAGCCAATGATTTCTTGGGTGCTTCCCTAGAGAGGAGTCTGAAATTTAGCAGTGAGCCTCCAGCCACAGGAAGGACTACGTAGGTAATGGGAAAGTCCACATAATTCTTTTTCTCAGCACTGCCACTGTACGTAGTGCTGGTAAGGGGCTTATCCATGATTACCTATCTGTGCCCTCTGAAGACACTGAAACAATGGGGTTGGTAGAGGACTAATTCAGAAGGGGTGTTCTTCTGAAGTAGTCTTGAAGTTAGCTCATGGATTTTTGAGGCTTAAACTTTAGTATTCTTAATATCATCCCTCAAAATTAAGTAATAGAGATTCTAGTCACTAATAGGTTCCTCTGTATCCCAGTCAGAACTGCATTCCTGCCTCTCATCTTGCTGAACACCTCTTACAAGTTCTTCACTGTGCACACCATCTGGTCTACTGAGTAACGAATAGAGTGGGAGGAAAGGGTCTTTTAAAGGATTGAAATAGTTGTCTTCTTGTTCATGTGCATTGATAAGTTCCATATTTCCTAAAATATTGTTCTTTAACTGTTGGCCAAATGGAGGAAAGCTGGATTTACAATGTATTATATCTACAGAAAGTAGAGGGATGTGAGGAAAAAAGCACTTATGTCACACTGAACCTTAGCAAGACATAGGCACGCACTGTAGAACTCTGTCCTTTGAGCATGCTATCTCAAAGCATCTGCGACTACTTCCAGAGGATCCTCAAGATCAATCCTTATCACCTTTCCTTATGGAAGTTGAAATTGGAAGAATCAGACCTCCATCCTGTACCTCATAGCTTAATGAATGTGATACTCCTCATGCTGCATGTGGCTTCATGATCTTGGTACACGCTGGAATACATAGAGGGTAGAAAACGAATGGATTCGGTCTGCATTAGTTAAGTTTCTGTTGCTGTGACAAAACTCCATGATTAAGGCAACTTACAGAGTGGTTTATTTTGGCTTACAGTTTTCAGATGGCTAAGAATCCGTCATATTAGGGAGGCATGGTGGAGCAAGGTAGCAGATGCAGTAAGCTGAGAGATCACATCTCATCCACAATCGCAAAGCAGAGAGAGAGAGAGAGAGAGAGAGGGAGGGAGAGAGAGAGAGAGAGAGAGAGAGAGAGAGAGAGAGAGAGAGAGCGAGCGAGCTAGGGTGACATGAGATATTAAACTCACAGAGCCCTATATGATGATTTTCTCTCTCTATCATGTCTCTACCTGACCAACATCTTCTCTTTTTTTCCTCCTTTTTTATTTTCTATATTCTTTGTTTACATTCCAAAGGCTTTCCCCTTTCTCAGTTCCCCCCTCACCATATGTCCCCTAAGTCCTCCCCCCTGCCTATTCCCCAATCACCCCCACACCATTTCTCTGTCCTGGTACTCTCCTACAAAACTGGATCCAATGTTTTCAGGACCAGGGTCCACTCCTTACTTCTTCTTGGGAATCTTTTGATTTGCTGATTGTGCCTTGAGTATTCAGAGCTTCTGGGCTCATTAATATCCACTTATCAGTGATTGCATTTCATCTGTATTCTTTTGTGATTGGGTTAACTCACTTAGGATTTTCCAGATCCAACCATTTGCCTACAAATTGCATGAATTCATTATTTTTAATTGCTGAGTAGTATTCCATTGTATAAATATACCACATTTTCTGTATCCATTCCTCCTTTGAGGGACATCTGGGCTCCTTCCAACTTCTGGCTATTATAAATAAGGCTGCTATCAATATAGTGGACCATGTGTCTTTATTGTTTGCAGGGGAATTCTCTGGGTATATGCTCAGGAGTGGTACGACAGGGTACTCTGGAAGTGACATGCCCAATTTTCTGAGGAACCGCCAGACTGATTTCCAAAGAGGTTGTACAATCTTGCAATCCCACCAACAGTGGAGGAGTATTCCTCTTTCTCCACATCCTTGCCAGGACCTGTTGTCCCTTGAGTATTTAATCTTAGCCATTCTGACTGGTGTGAGGTGGAATCTCAGGGTTGTTTTGATTTGCATTTCCCTGATGACTAATGAACATCTCTTAAGGTGTTTTTCTCAGTCATTTTTTGATAGGGTTATCTTCTCTATATACCACCATAGATTGGAGACTGTCTTAGTCAGGGTTTCTATTCCTGCACAAACATCATGACCAAGAAGCAAGTTGGGGAGGAAAGGGTTTATTGAGCTTACACTTCCACACAGCTGTTCATTACCAAAGGAAGTCAGGACTGGAACTCAAGCAGGTCAGGAAGCAGGAGCTGATGCAGAGGCCATGGAAGGATGTTACTTACTGGCTTGCTTCCCCTGGCTTGCTCAGCCTGCTCTCTTATAGAACCCAAGAATACCAGCCCAGAGATGGCACCACCCACAAGGGGCCCTCCTTCACTTGATCACTAATTGAGAAAATGCCCCACAGCTGGATCTCATAGAGGCACTTCCCCAAGTGAAGCTCCTTTTCCTATAACTCCAGCCTGTGTCAAGTTGACACACCAAACTAGCCAGTACAATTGACCCCTTGTCAACTTGACACACCAACATATCACTATTAAGCCTCAACCCTTACTTTCTTATTCATCCCCAAGATCTCAATAATGTAAAAAGTCCCACAGTCTTTACATATTAAAAGTTCAATCCCTTTAAAATGTCCAATATCTTAAAATTCAAAGTCTTTTAAAAATTCAAGTCTCTGAACTGTGGGCTCCACTAAAATACCTTCTTTCAAGAGGGAAAAATATCAGGGCACAGTCACAATCAAAGGCAAAACTCAAACTCCAAAGTCTGGGATCCAACTCACGATCTTCTGGGCTCCTCCAAGGGCTTGGGTCACTTCTCCAGCTCTTCCCGTTGTAGCACACACCTTGTCTTCTAGGCTCCAGCTGCTTGTACTCCACTGCTGCTGCTTTCCTTGGTGGTCATCGCATAGTACTGGCATCTCCAAGCCTCAACTCTTTTGCATGACCCCTTCAGTCCTGGGCCATCAATTACAACTGAGGGTACACTTTCACCAAGGGCCTTCCGTGGTCTCTCAGCGTACCAAGCCTCAGCTGTTCTTCATGATGCCTTCATGCCTTCAAAAGCAGTACCACCTGGGTGACTCTTACACAGTACCAAGTCCTGCTACAGCACGAGGCACAACCTTGGCTATCTGGAACACACTCTCTGTGCTCTCAGAAAACACATCCCAGAAGATTTCACCTCAGTGATGCTGGTCTCTTCTTACTCACCGCTAATTTCTTAGCTCCAGCTAACCAGCATCAATAGTCCCAGTAACACAACGGCTCACTTTAGTGGTTCTGGTATCTTGTTACTCACAGCTGATTCTTCAGCCCCAGCTAACCAGAACCACAGAGTCTTCATGGCCCTGATAAGAGTCTTTAATTTTCCCTCTGAAATTTCACAAGCCAGGCCTCCATCTTCTGCACTGTTCTCAACATAATCTTCCAAGCTCCTCCACAACATCTCAGAGAGGTCTCATCACTGAATGGACCATCTAGCCCAAAGTTCCAAAGTCCTTCCACAGTCCTCCCCAAAACATGGTCAGGTTGTCACAGGAATACCCCACTACGCTGGTACCAATTTGTCTTAGTCAGGGTTTCTATTCCTGCACAAACATCATGACCAAGAAGCAAGTTGGGGAGGAAAGGGTTTATTGAGCTTACACTTCCACACAGCTGTTCATTACCAAAGGAAGTCAGGACTGGAACTCAAGCAGGTCAGGAAGCAGGAGCTGATGCAGAGGCCATGGAAGGATGTTACTTACTGGCTTGCTTCCCCTGGCTTGCTCAGCCTGCTCTCTTATAGAACCCAAGAATACCAGCCCAGAGATGGCACCACCCACAAGGGGCCCTCCTTCACTTGATCACTAATTGAGAAAATGCCCCACAGCTGGATCTCATAGAGGCACTTCCCCAAGTGAAGCTCCTTTTCCTATAACTCCAGCCTGTGTCAAGTTGACACACCAAACTAGCCAGTACAGAGACCAAGCTTTCAAATACCTGAGCATATGGAGGTTATCTCTCATTCAAAACATAATAGTATCTACATACCCTACAATGATGGGAAGAGATCTTACTGTGATGTCATCAACATTTCCTTAAGAGTTCCTTACACATGCTCTGTACTCTGAACTCACTAGTCTGCCAAGTTGGACTTTGGTAGAATAATACCTTGGTCTGTCAAAGAAGATCAGCTGATTTAAAGAAGTGCAAGAAAATTTCATGGTGTGTTTGAAATTTTTACTAATGGATTGCCTTACTGGTTATAGTTCTTTATGCCTTTGCTAAAACTCTTAAGTGTGTGCAGTCAAAAGCTGAAAGTAGTGTAATTTTCACATGTTTGTAAATTTTAATAAAATATATAACTAGCAAGAATGCATGCACAAGAACGTGCATATGTATGTAGTCTCAATTGTTTCCGAAAACAGTTCAGTTTAAAAATGTGTACTATGTTAATTCTGGACACATGCATAGATTTCCTAAAAGGCATTGCAGTCAGAGGTTGGCACTTGAGTGAAATGAACAGATGTAATCACAACCGGGGCAGCTGTCCTAAGATGATGACCACATAGAAAGGAAGAGCAACTCAGGAATCCAAAGGAAATTAATGCAGGTGCAGGGAAGATTCGCAAAATGGAAATGCAGAGCACGACAGAGAGAAACACATTTCTGAATACCGTGGGGGAGCTTTCTTTCCCCTTGTAGCCCATAAATATTATTATTATTATTATTATTATTATTATTATTATGTTTCCATGCCAAAGAGCCTCTCACATTCAAGTCTCATTAAAAACATTGATTAAAATAGTGTTATGACTGAAGAAAGATATTCAAAATCAGAGCCTTTCATACAACACACAGTGACCATCTTTTAGGGATAGTCCTCTTTGGGATGAGTATTCAAATAATAATGATCAACTCAAGGACATTGTCAGTGAGTTCCCATTTCTGCATCTCTTTTTGATTATGATAGAAACCTTATCTTAATGCTTTAGATACAAGGTATCCTCCACACCTGGCTTCTGGCAATTGTGTCTGAGAGCATTACTGTACCACAGAGAGTTCTGGTTTTGCTACTCTGAATTGGCACATATGTTTCTCCTTAAGAATTTTTCTCCCTAGCCAGTCCTTAATTTAGTAAGTGATTATGTTAACATCAATGCATATATTGCATCTTCAATGAACTGCCTGGAAGTTATAATTAAATGTATTGATTCCCTCTCAAATCAATTGATTGAAAAGACGACTATTAAATGAATTGCAATACTTCAGTTCATAACATTTACTGAGGGTAGCAAATGTGACCGCCCAAGGTGCTTACTGAAAAAATCTCTTGAATAGCATATCAGGTAATACCTGAGAGTATTAGTTGATCCCTGGTTACCCACTGCAGAAAAGGCATAACAATTTCTATGGAGGCTAATTTCAGCTTGAAAATAAAATAGCAGCCCAAGTCCTAAGATGCTAAAAGAAGATCTATAGTGAAAACAGTTGGCCCAGTCCCCATTTATGCCTTTTGGTTTTTGTTCTCTTGTGCAACCCTGAGATGTAAATAGACATCATGTCTACCTTTGTGGGGCTGAAACACACATTTTGTTTGCTTGTTTGGTTGGTTGAGTTTGCTATTCTCAAACATCTTTTTTTTAAATATTTTTTTATTGAGAGTCCATATTCACAGAAGGCCACAACTAAAGAGATACTGAAGTCAAACATTAAGTGAGGTATAACACAACAAGAGAAGATTCTAGACATTTGTATCAATTGTTTCTTTCACTGATGCATGTTGGATACAGGGGCTTAGTAGGAGGCAGTGAGTTAGCTTTCCACAACCCTCAGTCACTCTGAGCCATTCCATTTCTACTCTCTGGAGCTGTCCTATGGACGCGCTGATATTTCTTTAGCGCTGAGGAGCTTGGTGAGGCTGGCTCATGTAGCTTAGGCCTGCTCAGAGCCGATGAATGGTAACTGAGGTCCAGACTCCTGCTGTCCCTGTTGCTGAGGCTCCCCCCTCCCCCGGGGTCAGAGAAACTCTGCTTTGACACTGGCTTGAGCTGCAGCTTCAACCTCTCCCAAACATTATGTCTTGAAGTAGAACTTCAAGTATGCAAAGAGAATTAGCTAAAATAATAAACAGAGGAGAGAATTTAAAAGACTGTGAAACAGACACAGAAAAATATGAGTGCACCTTACCTATGACATAGAGGTTCATTAAGTTCAATAATTTAATGGGAGGTAAAGGAAGAGTGAAACCTAGGGGCTACAGACAAAGTCAAATGTGAGGTCACTAGTGCCCTTTAAATCAGAAGGAAACCTCTTAAATAGTCACTAAAGAAAGCAAGACAGCCACAAGCAAAGTTGGAATTGCTTGAGGAATATAAATGAAGACAAATAGATGTCTTGGTTCTCAATTAAAGTAGTTTAAGTAAAAACAGAAGAATAAAGATACTGCCTCAGAAAGGTAACACATGTAGGAAGTCACAATCATGGCCAAATATGAGGATATATATATTGCCATATATATGTATACACACACATATATATGTGCTGGCAATTATTTCAACAATGTAATGGTCTACACTGTAAAAGAAAAAAACAGAAACAAAAACAAACAACTAAACAAAAATTTGACATCATAATCATGTACCAGAATAAAGTGTTATCAGTTGGTTGCAAATATAAGCATGCAATGAGAATAAACCAATAGAAAAATTTAAAAGTATGTAAAGACACTTAGAGAAAATAAATACCAATTCTTCTTTGTGTTTAAGATAAATTCAGCCAGATGAAATTGTCAGAAAACAGAACAATAATGTAGTATGTTTGCAAGAAGGTTCATGTGGATGTCGCAGGACCAGCTGCAGCACTCAGTCCTTTCTGTCTGTTGTGTGGGCCATAGTGATTGAACTCAGGTCATCATGCTTGCTGGGAGCACCACTACTCTCTGTGCAATATCACAGGCCCAGAAAACAGAAATTTTGCAATATTATATATATGTGTGTGTATATATATATATATATATATATATATATATATATATATGGTATATGGCAAAAAGACAGGAGGATACTGGTCCTTTAATTCAAAATAAAATATTAAAAGAGATGTTTCCATTTTCACTTATCTTTTCACATACAACACAACTTGAGTCAGAGGACATATTCTCATCACAAACTGCAACACAAAGGCAGTCTGAGGGAAGGAGGTTTGAAACCAGGAGGAAGAATTCAAGTTAAAAATTGAAGGAACTAGGTAGGTCTCCCATGCTTTGTTGAAGACCCCATAGATATGTCCATGAGTAGTAAGAACAGCACTATGAAGAAAAGAAATAGGAAGGGAGGGTGGATAGTGAAGGCAGTAGGGACTGGAGGGAAGGAGAAAGTGATGGAGAGTAGGAGAGTAGGAAGGAGGGAGCATGAAGGAGGGAGGGAGGGAAGGAGAGAGAAGAAAGCAAGGAAGGGTAGAAGGAAGGAAGAAGTAATGCACATGAATAGACAGATATGTAGTTGGGAGGGGAACCTATTGACCAGAAGGGGGAATCAAGTTAGAGAGGAGAGGAGGAGGCATGTTTCATGATATACCTATATTCAATTCTCAAAAAATAACATAAACTTCAAAAGATAAAAAATATTTAAAAATCTTCAGGAAAGAATGTCATCCCCAGGTTCTTCTGATCAGCATTGTTCACTGTTCCACTAAAATTCTAACGCCATGAAGCTGGCATAACGAATCACAGGTAGAAGTGTTTGCTAGTATAACCCTAACTCCTGGACTGGGGCCACAGAATCAATGTATAGTTTGAATGCGAGAACCAATTCTATGAAGCTATCTTATAGACCTCTATATGGAACCAATCACAGAGGTGCACCTGCACACACACACACACACACACACACACACACACACACACATTTATCTAATAGATGTTTGATATCGTTTTTGAGACAGATCAGACTTAGAGTGTCCAGCATCAGTAGTATCCTATATCAATAGTATCCATATTTCAATGATTATTAGTAGGACTTGCTGTTAACAACAGCTATTTTGACAGATTTTAACTGTTTTTTAATGTTCTTTTTTTTTTGTTCCATGGACAGTGTCCTTTGCCTTACAGAAACTATCTAATTTTATGAGGTCCCATTTGTCAATTCTTTTTTTGCTATCATTTTATTTATTTATTTATTTATTTATTTATTTATTATTCTGTATTCTTTGTTAAATGTTCTTGATATTCAAAAGTCACTTACTTTGTTTTCATTCATGACAACCAAGCTGATGTAATAGTTAGAATGAATTACTACATAAAAATTAATGTAGAACTCTGGGCAGATGACTCAGCAGAGAAGAGAGGTTATTGTGGAAGTGTGAAGAAATGAATCTGAGTCTTCAGCACCCACATGAACAGCTGGATAGTCAGCTGTGGGGGGGGGCAGAGAGCATGCATCTTGGGGCTCACAAGGCTCCGGCTTAGTTTCCGTTCAAGAAGCCTCAGAGGGTAACTCAGGAATTAAGATGGACTGGGGAGTAACCATCTTGCCTTCTAAGAAATAAAATAAATGTAGCTCGGTTATTTACAATGGAAGAGATAACTCAAATAGACAGTTTGCTTTTTAACCCAAGGTATCTACATTTTAAATTTATCTAGAAGTGCATTGTAATTTGTTGGAACACAGTGTATACTGAAAGTTTGCCAGATTAGAAGACAGGCATAGACAAATGACCGTGAAATATCCTTATTTAGGTGAAGCATTTACTCTACCATGGAACTTCATCGCCGTTCAAAGCATGCTGATCTTATGGATAGAAGACACGGCTAAGGTCATTAATGAAGGACGAAGGCAGCACTCCCACAGATAATGAATTGCCCTATGCTGTGTACATGTTTTTGGATGAAACAGTGTCTATAACTGGCGACTGGGGGCAGCTGAATGGAAAGCTGAGCATTTTAGCTGGTTAAGTGAGTTGAGTGTATCTCCTATCACCTGAGCAACAGAGTCTAGCAAGAGGAAAAACTAAGGAGACTAGTATGGTTCTTGGAATAAATTCAATTTAGTGTCCAATAGGCTTTTGGGCATTAAAAAATGTTTTGATACAACATTGACTTGACATTTAAACTAGATGTGGGTTAGGCAAAAACAAAATAAAGTTATAATGCCAATTACTTACAAATATGTCAGCGAATGAGGAAAACAGCAGGAAGAGGACATAGCCTCAGGAATCAAGGTAAAGGGCAGATAAGGGAAGAGATTCCTACAAAGTTGCCAAAACCAGGCAGGGAAGAGCAGAATGAGAATTAGTACTGCCAAAGAAAGCATGAACTAAAGACCTAGATGTCACCCATGGTTCAGAGGAATTCCAGTAAGAAAACGTCAATTGAGAGGTGCTCTAATACTGAAAGTTAAGGTCCAGTTATCTGGTAAAGATCTCATCCAAAGAAGGTTCATTGTCAATGTTTGCTGAAGGAATATATGACAGAACTAGTTCTATGTCGTTCAACATCACGTGTTTGCAGAGGTGATTGCAATGTAACGGAGCAGAAAGAAGCTGGGTAATAAATACATGGAGGATGCACCTACAGGGACCCAAGTTGTGCGCCATGTGACTAGATTTTCTATCTCAGAGATATGTCTACTCTGGCCGGAGTACAGATATGCGTTTTGTACACACCTTTAACCCAAAGCAATGCAGGTAAATTTAGATTGTAGAAGGAGGCAGCCATATTTGAAAGTGACGTCTAACTGAGGGCTTACAAAGAAGACAGTCACAAGTCAGAGAAAGATTTGATAGAATGAGTTAGAGATAAGATATATCCTACTCTCACGAGAACAGCACAGGAAAGGACAGCTATTTAAAAGCAGTTCAGAGAGAGAGAGAGACAGTTTGGTTGAGTCAGTGAGTTGAGATGCAGTGCAATGAAGTTCATAGCCATTGAGTTTGTGAAGTTCTGAGGCAGATTTTACATGAGCAGTTTTACAGAGACAGGTTCCAGAAAGAACCTGCTAGACACAGATGAAGATAGAACAATGAAGAGAACGATAAGGAACCAGAAGATTAGAACATATAGCCAGAGTTAGTTGAAGGGTAAGCAAAGAACTCATTGAGAATCAGAGTGAAGCCAGGTTGAATCATCTCCAATCAGTCAGCCTGGAGAGAAGTTTAGGCCAGAATAGCTGAGTTGAACTAGCCAGCCAGAGTTCAGAAAGAACTGAAAACGGTGACCTTATTCAGCAGTAAGCTTCCAAGATGACAATGAAATCAATCTAATAAAAGTTACATTATACAACTAACTATAGTCAAACCAAACCAAACTAACCCAAACAAACAACAGTAAAAAATAAAAACAACAAACAAACAAACAAACAAAAACCACCAAGAGCCAAAACACAATCTTAAACACATGGTACCACTCAACCAACAACTGACTAGTCAGGGGCAGGAAAGGTAAAGTGGACTGACTAGTTTTTGAGAAATTCCAAGTACCATAAGTAAACTGACATTGAGAAACATCAAAAAAGCTGTCTCCAGCATCTCATCACTTGTCCAGCATCACTTCGCCTGTCCAGCCTTGCATCGCTCGTCAAGTGCCTCACGAATCAAGCATCACATCACGTGTCAAGCACCGCATCACAGGTCAGACATTGCACCACATCCCTTTTATGTTTCTCAGGGTCTGTGTTCGACTCCATCAGGTTCATGCTTGGTCTCTAGTCTTCAGATACCCCAAGAACTTTTGGATATGTTTCACAGTTCAAACAACAACAGAAGATCTCGCTACTTACTTTTGATAAGTGGATGCATAAATCGTTTACATGGCTCTAAAATTAACTCAGGAATATTAAGAAAGGGCAATTAAAATATATCATCTAAACAATTTCCCAACTGACATTTGAAAAAGGGGGCTGAAAAACTAACTGTAATGCTAAGAAAATCAAGTATAAAACCAAGGAAGTTTGTCAAAGGAATTGATTACTGATAACTCATGAGAAGTCCCTATATTTAGATCAGGAAAACAATGTACAGTGCAGAATTACTTGGCTACCTTCCTTATTTGAAGTATTTTGGCCACATACAATTTGTTTTATTAAAAATTTAAATTAAGTATGTTAGTTCCACTGTGAAAGAATAGAACATAGGATTTCTCAAAGATTTAACCCACAATCTTAAAGAAACTGCTCCAAATTGAGAGCCACATGGGCAAGAAACAATCCCTGACTGTACTGATGATGTCCTGTGATCCTTGCACACAGAAGCCTAGCATAGCTGTCCTCTGAGAGTCTCCACTCAGTAGCCAATGGAAAGAGATGCAGATTCCCACAGCCAAACATTAGATGGAGCTCAGGGAGTCATATAGAAGAGTTCTGAGAAGGAATGAGGGATCTGAAGAAGACAGGGACTCCACAGGAAGACCAAAAGAGTCAACTAACCTGGACCCGATTGTGTTTCCAGAGACTGAACCACAAACTAAAGAGGGTGGATCTAGGCCGGCTACACATATGTTGTAGATGAGCAGCTTGGTTTTCATGCCTCCAACAAAAGAAGAAGGAATGTCCCTGAATCTGTGGCCTGCATGCCTGTGGATCCCAATCCCCTCACTGTCCGCCTTGTCTGGCCTCAGTGGGAGATGTGCCTGGTCCTGCAGTGACTTGTGTATGGAGGGTAGGAAGGGTAGAAGTTTGAGAAGGGGGAAGCCCCTTTTCTAGGGAAGGCATTTTCTCTGCTGTTGGCATTCCTTAGTTGCCTGTAGATCTCTGTCTCGGACTGAAGCTCCTGAGCTTCCCCTCCCCCCTTCACATTGGCACGGCCATTGTGTCAGCCTTGTTCAGGTCAAGCTTAAACAGCCATGTTGGTGAGATTTCACAGGTGTAGCTTCTCTGACATTTCTAGTACACGATCTCATAGCAAAATTTCTATTCCTCTGTCTCCTCCCACTTTTTTGTCCTCTCATCCCTAAGGATTCCCAAGACTTGGGGAAAATGATGAACACCACAATGGCTCACGATTGAAAAGAGCCAGAACTCTCTGCTCTGCATACATATGAAGTCATGGCTTTCAAAATTTACATATAATGGCTGTGTCTATGAAGCACCACCAAAAATCATCCAACAAGTCCTAATCTGTATCATTTGTAGTAACTAAATACTTAAAAGTATGAATTTTCCCGATAATGTAATTTTCGTAAAGGAACATAACAGGGAAACAAATAAACGAAACTTCTTATATTATCAACATATTCAAACTTTTAGTTTCATCTGATCAAAGGCCATGGCAGGAAGATTGCTTGAACCTAAAAGTTCAGGCCCAGCCAACTAAGACAACCTAGCAAGAGCCTTTAAAATGAATGAATGAGAGAAAGAATAATAAAATGGGAACCAACAATGTGTGAGGCTGCTTCACATAGAGAAAGGTGAAAAGATAAGTCCCTTATCAAAGTCAGATTTTCATTTAACATAAAAGACATACATACAGCAGTAAAAAATAAAAACATTTTGGAAAAAGTTTTGAATATTTTGTATGTCTGGACCAACATTTTTAGTAACACCAGATTGTGACAGTGTAATTAGTGGAAATATACAATGAACTTGTTTTAGCACTTAACGAAGTACGTGCATAAAATCCTTCCTCGAACTTTATGATAATCTTACATAATGATGTGCTTCACTCATTAGGAATTCTTATTAAACTGCTTATATGACACTGGCACTAGATATTTTATGAGTATGTATAAGTGGCTCTCTTGGTAGTATCTGTATATATTCTGTTAGTCTGTGTTTATATTTTGCTTCAACTACATGTCCACTATATATATATATATATATATATATATATATATATATATACACACACACACACACACACACACACACACACACACACTGATTCCAGAATAACATTGTTCTAACATTTAAAAAAATGTTCTCTGCATTCCTTTTAATTACTACCTTTTCTCTTTTGGTAGAAAACTTACTATAAATTTTAGTCATTATTTACTTTGCATATTAATCAGCTACCATAGGTCAAACACTGAGCCCTCTATATGATATATTTTCTTTGTTGGTTTGTAAGTTCCAAGAAGGACAGTACGAAATGCTTTAATAAACTTCACAATTTGAAACTATGTGAGGAAAGGAAGGAATACCTTTTTTTTTTTTTTTTTTTTACAAGGGCAAGACTGGTGTCCAGCCATTTACTGGGTTATATCCACATCAGGAAAGGCAGGTATTTTAGATTTGCCTATTTGCTTAGTTATCATGGAATAAATAGTATCATACACATTTAAACAAATCATAATTTGAAAATTAGATCTACTTATTGGTCTAATGTCAAAGCTGATAATTTAAATTAATTGCAAATCCAAATCTGACTGGTTAGAAGAGAATGTGTGTGTGTGTGTGTGTGTGTGTGTGTGTGTGCGCGCGCGCGCGCGCGTGCGCGCGTGCGTGCTTTCTATTATACTAAAGGCCTATGCCAGAATATCACAAAATATACATGAGTTAAGAGGTCATTTCAAATGCCTGTTATTTCTCTGATAGCATAGTATTACTTGAAAGAATATGTACAAGGTACCCTTACAGGTTATTTTGAAAAAGCAGGTAAAATTTTTATTGGTATTTCTAATATTTACATGATGTCAAATGCTATTTTTAAAAACAAGAAAACAATATGTTTTCAAAACCAATCTTTACAACCTTTATTTAGCTATAACTTTAAAACTTCAACAATAGTACATTGTGCTTAGAAAGAATAAACTTGTCCCTCTTAAAACTATCTTTATTTAAATAGATAACCTATGTCTTTAAAAACACTGAGCAGCCCAACCTGTATTTCAAATGAACTGAGACAATAGGTTCAAAAGGTCATGAATATACATTTTGATTATTTAATGTGCTCCCTGAGAATATATTCACTTCAACTATTCATTCTCTATGTTCTTTTTAGGGGTTTTATTGTGTTTAAAGAAGTTTCTTTCTTTCTTTTTTTAATCATAAAGAATTCTCCCAGCTTTTTATTCTTCTCGAAGCTGTTCTCAAACACATTATTTAACTGACGTGCATTACAGAAAATGTTTTGCTTTGGGAACACTTCAAACAAGGCAAATTCCACAGGAGACAAGGCTACGGACTTACTCATCACAGCAATGTGACCTCTCGACCCAAACCTTCCAGAATGTGCATCACAAAAGACCCCTGACACCTGTCATTTTCAGAGATTAATAAAAAAGAACCCATACAATAACAAAATGCTGCTTGTGAAGAAAGACAGGAGAGTACACACTTTGCTAAAATTTCTACTACCACAAATCACACATTTTAATGTTGATCTGTGTTTCTTCTTCTTATTTTAAATTCCAGAAAAGTTACAATACTAACATGTCAGAACTGATTAAGTCCATGTCTTTACTAACCTTTCTAAACACGAGTGCAGCTACATAGGTCTAACGGCCTTATCTCTATGGATAAGCCAGCTCTACTTTAATATTTTAAATAAAACTACACACTGAGAGAACTCTGTTTTGGTTATATTTTTAAAATGTCTTCAATAATATTTTCTATAAAGACACTAAGTTTTAAGGTAGATGTTTACCTATAAAACATGCTGTTATTTGCAAATAATTTAATGAATTCTCTGAACCTGTATAATTTAGCCAAAAATCTAACATTTCTGGAATTAATCAGTATAGTTCTTCCTGTATTAGTTTCAGGTTAATTAATAATTTGTATATACATACATACATATATATATATATATATATACAAACATACACATACATACATACATACATATATGTTGTGTAAATATATTTGTGTTTAAATGATAATTTAAAACTAACAATAACAATAAATGATAATCATTCACATCAAATGTTTACATGAACTTATTTGTAAGGTAAAATGTAATATCTAGGTTGAATCATACCTGCTTATCTAGGCTTAAGGATCCTGAGGTATACAGTTATTCATCAATGGGAGTGTTGAGATACACATATATTTCAACCTAAAAGGAGTATTGGTGTTGAGTATCAGTAGAGGTATATAGGTTAAAGCTCCAACCAATAAAGTGGAGCAGCTGAAGCAGGGAAAACGTTAACTTTCTAAAGCCAGAAACCACTGGTCAATAACAGATATTCAGAGACAGAGAGAGTGTCCTCCAGCAAAGACGGAAGGAAACCCAGCCTGAGACTCATGAATCGGCTTCATAGAAGTACCACGTGTGAGAAATAGAGAGTCACCACTTGCTGTAAAACTGTATCTCGTCCACATTGTAGGAAGAGATCTGTTCTTACTAGGAACAGTGTTTCAGGAGAGTGAAATAATGAGAACTAGAGTCCGCTTAACACTGTCACTTCATGACATACAACATCATCTGTGAACATTTCCTATGTATAGAAATTAAAATTTGTTTGGATTCACAGCTCCAAAATAAACAGATTTAAGTCTTTATACATTTCAGGTTTTAGATAAAACAAATACACACAAGTGTAAGCCACCCTTACCTTGAGTAATTTTAAATTTTCTATCACTCTGTTTTTATTTGTAAAACTGCAAGTGTATTTTAGATAACAAGAAAGGGCTAATAATGATTAGTACCTCTGGTTCCAATCTGCAAGGTACTGATCTACCTACACAATCTACAACAGTTCACACAGTTGTCATAACAATGATATGAACATAAGTGTTTTGTTCCAATTTAGGAAGTAGAAAACCAAAGCCCAAAAGCTTCAGTGAATGCACAACACTGCTATCTAAACACTCGTTGGAAACGTGCTTTAACGCATGCTCTGTGAATCCATATGTTTTTACTGGCGTTTACCAATGTGCTCCAATGTCATTCTTCTCCAACGTATGCAATTTTATCCTTTTCTCCTAAAAGAAGTTTATAAAAATCAATGAGTGCGTCCTAAAATTAAGCTAATTTCTTAAACATGCGCCAAACCAAAAATAAAAATCTGCACTTAAAATAAAATTAGCAATTTAAAGGTTGGTTGTCAGTAATGCCATCTTTACCCTTCTGAGAACAGATGGCACGATGTTTCAGAATGCTTGATATGAGATGCTCATTTCTTATCTGGAGCGCAGAGTGGCTCAATCATTATGTATTCTTTATTGTTGCATTACCAAATATTAAGATGAAAGACCTGCAGCGCCACTGTAGATGTAGAAGGCATGGACAACATTGGGAGCAACAGAAAAAAGGCATTAAATTCAACTTAAAATTTCATTTCCTCCTGTCTAAATTAGATTTTTTTACATTATTTAAATGTAATATTATTACATTTACTATATTACAGTGACACTTGAAGTACAGCTATTGTATGAGACTGCCTGCATCTCAGGTACAATATAAACTAAGGCTTACCACTCAGCTTTGAAAATTAGCTCACGAATCAAAGGAGATATAAAGTCTAAGCCTCAAACCCCATCTTTATTTACCAGATTTGCAAGAAATCCATTTGGCTTTTATTAATATCAGTAGTTACTTTCAAAAATCAGATTTTGATTTCTCTTACACTTATACCTATTTCATTTGCTGGAGGCTGCTTTCTTAGGTATTTATCCCATGCCACAACATTTACAACAGAAATACAAATCACAAAAATTACCAATAATGGGGTTTGAAAGCTTTTTCCTGTGCAAGTTCACAGCATACATTTGTGAATTATGAAATGAATTTGCCTATTTAAAACTTATTTAATACTTAGTCTATAAGTAACAGGAAAAAAGATTAAATGAATTCTTAAGAAACACTTCTTGAAGATTAACCTACATAGTCTTTTTAATGGGCTGGCATAATTCTGTAAGTTTTCATTTCTAGCTCCTAGATGTATTCTTCTGTACCCATTCAACAAAAGGTTTTGTACTCTACTATGTGCAGAATCCTGGGAATTGATGAAATGCTACTTTCCAGATATATGGATATGAAACAAATAATAATATGCTCTGAATGGTATCGAAGGGATCAACCTGATGCAAGAATGTGTGTATGTGTTCATCAGGGGTATGCATATAACTCCTCACTAAAATGACTTTAAATCTGAGATAGAAGGGATTAGTAGAAATTTCACTTTTCTAGAGTGACATGCTGATGTTTTAGGAGACAGGAGGAAAACTTCATTGTGGCATGGTTACAGTCCAGGAGAAGATCCTGATAGAAATGAGAGAGAAATCTGGTAAATCTGGATTATAGAGAATTTCAATGTGGCTGAGCAGGAAGAAGACGAGAAATGAAACCACAGAGCACAAACCGGGTTGGAAAGGATGTCCAGGCAGAACCTGGAGAGAAGAACTTAAACTTTCTCTGGAGCAATGAACTTTATCCCAAGCATGTAGGGGAGACATTCAGATGAAAGGCGAAACGGCCAAATCCAATTTGGATTTCAAATAAATGCTCTGACAAGACAGCGGAAGTCACATGGGGGAATGTTGCGTATGCGCCCAACAGAGGAGGCCATAGAGTAGTCATGGCATCTGGAAACACCGAGAACAGACAAATTCAGAAATTTAGACAGTAAAGTTGAAAATGACTGAAAATATACCCGACTGGGAGAATGAGGATGACACAGAAGATAAGTTTTATTGTTTTTTCTTTTTATCATTCCTGTCACGGAGAAAATAGGAAACACCTGAAAAGTTGTTAGGTTGAAGCAATGACAATCTGTGTGGGACTTGTTGAGATGGGCAGGTGGGGGAGATTCCTTCCTAACTGGAGGACAATGCATCAGAAACACTGAAAATACAGTGCTCATTCTGTTTTTTTATTCGTTTATTTGTATATTTAAGTAGGATTGTCCAGATATTATAAAGAATCATTATATAGAATTTAGATCTAAAGGAAGTATAGACTCAGCTTTATTATTTCATGTTATTTTAATGAGTACATTTTCTTTTTAGTCTCTACATATTTTATTTCTGAAATCCTCATGTTATCTTATTTCAGGGAAGATAGAGAAATAGTGTTAATACTAAGATACTATGGTTCCAAGGTTTGAGAGTCTATATAGATTTCCAAATATTATCAGAAACATACTAATACATTTTTAAGATATTTAAAATGTAGTATAATTCTATTCTAAATAATCTGAATAGTATATATACTAGTACATATAATATACTAAGTATTTTACAAATATTTGATGCTAATATATTTTAGTAAAAAATTATAAAAACAACTATGTATTATGTATTAGTATTATGAAATTACTAATCACCTGGATAGAATAACAATATAATCTTATTTTCTAACCATTTGACATAATCTGCAGAATGTTTATGATACAAATGTATGCATTTAGAAAGGATATTTAAAATATTTTGAAAATGAAACTTTTTATCACAATGTAAAAGGCCGAAATCAGCTGGGTTACTTAAATTGCTTAGAAATATGAGTTCACAGTGTGCTGTAGTTCCGAATGAAAGGTTAAATTCTAGTACCATGAGCAAGATGGCTATTGCAGTCACTCAGTGTTGTTTCCACTTGAGTTGGACCGTTTCTCCCCAGAGCATCTTAAAGCTTGGGAGATGGCTCAGCAGATATGAGTGCTATCAAGCCTGATAAGCCGAGTTTGATACCCAAGGCTTACTCTTTCAGAACTAACTCCTACACGGTGTCCTTTAGCCTCCATATGGCTCTGGGGCATAAACGCATCCTTCCTTCTAAATAAATAAACGCATCATGAACATTTAAAAATTAGAATGGAAAATTTTAATTTGTTGACGTAGTATCAGGAAAATATGCAGTGTATATTTCATAAAGGTAATTTCTTAAAACTTCTTGAGAGTTACTTATTCACATAATATATAAAAGGATTATTACTGTAACAACATAAACCACTATCTTTTCATATAAGACTATATAATATTAAACTAAATTTAAAAAATTCTATGGTTCATTAGCAAAGTTTTCAAGAGTTAATAATTAAAAGATATTTATAATTTTATTATTTTACCTTAGTGTATATAAACCAAATTTGTCTAAGCATTGTAAACAGCATGAGTATATTTGAAATATAGTCAATAACCCACAAAGTAATGATATAAAGGATGTTTTTGGCTTTGTAGCAGTAGAGTGTTATTTGGTCTACAATTTTTTTTGTTTATTTTAAATAAAATAAAATAAAAATGGACCTCTCAATTAGGAGCACATTGCACTAAAAACAGACATAAAAACAGACATAAAAGGAAATGAATTGCGAAGCTGGAGGTGGTTCTAAGTCACATGCCGTTGAAGGCCAATTTATGTTTTGGTTAGAGAAGGGTCACCCCAACACTTTCAAGTTGTGGCGCCCGCAGCAAATCTCTTGTTATTTACAGAGAATAAAAAGGCATAAACTCATTTTCTTAATAAGCTTCTTCAGTTCTTCAAATAGTTCTAAGGCATGCCAAAGGCTTGCCACAGTTGACACGTGCATTGATGATCCTGCTCACTGCGGCATCTGCTAAACCTGCTTGATCCGCAGGATGTGTGGGGGGGGTGCGGGGGGGGTGGATTTTAGCAGCCACAGAAATGTACGGAGTTTACATTTTAGCAATTCTTATAATTCTACGAACTAAAGGAGGTCCATATTAATTGGAATAACCGAGTAGAAATAAAGCCACTGGTTCTAAACCTTGGAAACACACTCTTCCCAGCATTAGTGCACTTCTGGAGAAATATACTGTTGTCTCTCTTATTTTTTTTAACAGTGTGAAATTACCTTCAAAGTACTATGTAGCACTTCTAGAAATTAATTAATAAAGAAGTCCCCTCCTACACGCTTCATCTTTCCATTCCATACTTTGTAAAATATTTAATTATTGACTTTAATCATGGCAGCATGCTATTAACCTTGTAGACCAAACTGTTTCTGCTGAATGTCACTTGTCCATATCACAAAGGGAAACTACAGGGATCTTAAATATATAAATTAAGCCATCAGCATTAAAAAAGAAGCACATAAATTCGCTATATATATTTTGAGTTCTGATTTTCAGTATACTAATTACATTGACAATTAGTATGATATGATAAATTTTAGAGAATGGTAAACCACGATCTCCCCAGCTCTCAAACCTCTCCTAGTGCACTTGAGTCTTGAGAGAGAACCCCTTGTGTCCTTGCTTGAGAGAACCCAGGAGAACAAACTCTTCTCCATCAATTGCTTGTGAGCGAGCAGCAATTGCAAGGCCAGAGGCTGATGCTGCCTCTCAACCTCGGCTTCTCAGGCTTTGTTGTTACCTCCTACTCTGTGAGCAGGTTAAGTGTAGCCCGTACACTACTATCTCCAGGTGAGACCACATTCAGAATCACTGACTTGTGAGTCAGAGTTCAGCACCGTGCTTCTCTGGTTAATCTTCCAAAGCATATGAACTCATTCAGAAACAGAGCTATCATTTAGTGAATCTGATAAATTTAATGGTGCTATTTGAGTGCTTCACCTCTTTGGGGAAAAAAAAGCTCTTTTTTAAAAAGTAATTTGTTACAGAAATCGGTGTGTCCTCACTGAAGTCAATTCTGTTTCTCAATAACACATGTGATATTGTCTTAAAGTATTTTATTGTATGTATTTAGTATTTAATTAGGTGGTGAGGGGTTTTGCATGCAATATAGCATTCATATGATGGTCAGAGAAGAACTTGAGGATGTTGATCCTGGGACTGGGACTCTGGTAATCAAACCTTCATCTGATAAATTGTCATGCAAACCCTTACCGTGTGGGTTATAATGCATAATCTCCATAGGCTAAACAGGGACCACATGAGGCAAAGCCTGTAAGTAAATATTACACATTTGTTTTTGTATTAAAAGCTATGGAATTTCATGCAAAGTACATACAAGAGTTATAAAGGTATTTTTAAAATAAGGTTATCATATAAGTGTCCTATTTAGATATCTGAATATTTGTCTTCCTAAAATATCTAAAACTTAGCTAAAACAGAAAAATTGCCAATTCTCATACTAAAAAAAATTATAAGAACTTTAGGAAGAGACAATGTGTACATTATAAACTGGAAAAAAAATATTTGACATGGCTGGCCATAGAGTAATAAAATCTTAACCTTTATTTATATACTATAGTATGCCCCTAACAAAAGGAGAAAATGGTTTAAACTGCATCCATATTAAATTATTAAAGGTCTTCATTATTTAAATAACTATCAAGAATACCTCTAAATTAAAGCTGCTGGGGATATGCTTTTTCTTAATGAAAAGGCATGTGAGTTAACGTCATAAATCTGAGTACTGAGGCTTCACAGCTATGTTGTGTTTGTTGAGCATTGGGGATGAAGGGGGTGGAAAGCAGTCATACCTCCTTCACCGAACTGCTAAAACATGTCACACTGCATTGGTGTGATAAATCATCTCTATAAATGCCTTTGACCATGAGGTTTTTAGTTATATTAACTTCATAGAAGATTCTTGAATATTGATCATTTTGAGATAAAGTGATCCATTTATGGCATAAGGAACCACTTTTAACAGATATTTTCTTCCAATAGTAAACAGTAACACTAATATTAGAAAGTAATATGTTGCAAGAACCGGTTCTTTAACCCAGAGACACGCGATTTTATATCCAAATCACACCTATATTTGCATACCATGACTACATCATTGGAGTAACAGTTTTTTTCAACCGACTTGGAGTTATGTATAAAATGACCAAAGGCTTTTAGATTTAAAGTTAGTTATGTAGCTCTATCCCAAATTGTACAAGGACACTCTTGTTTTGCAGGGACAGAATGTAGGCTCAGGAATGTCTCTTCACATAGTCAGACTGACATGGTGGTTAGTGAAACATGTTGCCCACACAAAGGAGGGTGGAGGAGTCACAGTTTAAACTTTTGAGAGTAGGAAAGATTTTCTAATACAACCCCCTTACTTTTGTATGAGAGAACACTGAAGTCCAGAAGAATAGATTGATCAGGGCCATATTGCACTGAAGGCTCTTTACTCTTCATATTTGTTTCCATGTTTAATGTGCAGTCTGCTTTTGTCTAACCTAAGGTTTCTGTGTAGTCCTGGGACCAAGGGATTCTCCCAGCTCAGGCCTCTGAGTAAACCAAAATGTTCTTGTCTTCAAATGAGAAAACTTTAAGTACAACAGTTTATGTGATGTAAAAAATAGATATGAAGCTAACATATGCTAAAATATTGTTTTGTAAGAGAATTAATAGTTCGCATTTGTAAGAAAATTAATCTCACTCAAGTAAATGTCCTGTCTCTCAGACTTCAACTCTTCTAAGTACCAGTTATACAGGAAAAAAAGTTTCTCCTCAGAAAACATGAATAGAGATAACTTTTTTTTGTTGTGAAGTGAAAACGAATTTGAGCCTCTACTATTATATCAGTAAATGGGTGGCCCCTGGTTAGTCTTGTATGATGTGTGTTGATGCTGGATAAGAGTATTACCATGCTAAATAGTCACTAAGGGTTGGAAATTATTATAGTACCTAAGACATATTTTTTTTAGTTTTAGATATGTATTGTGCTATTTACTTTATATTGTATTGTGTTTGAATCCCAAATTATTCTTCATCAAATTTCTGTGAAATGAAATGACAGGGGTAGAAAATCCCAATTGCGTTTTCAAGTTGATTAACAAATGAAACATACAAACATCCACTTCTTACTCAGCTCTCTTCCAGAACAAGCTTTGATATGTAATTATTGTATAAAAATTTTAAAACAGTTGTAAAAACCAAAAGAAGGTAAACCCATGAATGTATTTTTTATGTTGGAACCCACATATTTCCACAGCATAGTATAATTTTCACCATAGGCATAGTTACATTCCCCCACTTTGACTTAAGTCAATGCAGAACGTTTGCAGTTCCAAACTCTTGACATCTCTCATATCACTAAATGAAATACTGTAGCAGCACCTGCTTGGGACATCTATCAGTCCTTTCCATGGGGCTACTTTCCAGATTTATGGCAAATGTGGATGTGCAGTATTAATGGACAGTCTGATCCAGAGACATTTCATAGGTTTTGTTGGAAGGGTTTGTATATCAAATTTCTGTTAGGGTGATATGTAGCTAATGAATCCAAGTTCAACTGAATCACTACATCAAACTACACCCTAGCATCTCACGGACTATTAACACCAAAAAAGTGTATTTTGAGCTCTAGATGTTGTATTAAATGCTGTGGCTGCACCAGAGAGATCCAAAGAAACAAGTAAAAAAATTGTGTGTGTATGTATGTATATATATATATATATGTATATGCATATATGTATATATGTATATATGTGTATGTGTGTGTATATATGTGTGTATGTATACACACACACATATATATATAATAAAATACTATGATATACTACAAAATAGCAGTTTTGTGACAAGGCCTAGTTGTGTTGCTTAAGTTGGTCCTGATTTCTATGTTCAAGTGATGCCAGTTTATTTAAGTGTTACAGCCCTGAGGATTTGCTACTGTGCCAAGATTAAAATAGCATTTAAAAATGTGATCAGTGGTCAAAATTAGTGTGATGTGTTCACATTGATCATTTTACAAGATGAAAAGCAGTAACTCTTCAAAACACAAGGCAGGGTTCTGCAAACAGCATACCTGCCTCAGAAGAGCCACACCCAGCTAGAAGCTAGTCAATTGAAACCTGAAGTTTCCACTACTCCACATGGAGTAGTGAAGGTTTAAGCAGAGACAGGTTAGGCATATGCTCTCAGGTTTGTGACATGGAGGGAGGCGGGGAGGATACGCTTTTCCTTTTTTCAGGTAGAACAATGGGAATGCCTGTGCATCTGATCACAGAAACACTCTAAAGGAAGAAAGGCCCTTTACAGCTCTGCGATAACTACAGCCTTACAGTCCATTTTCATCGAGCACCAATTTTATAATGTGACACTCCTCTGATCTATAAAAAATGTCACTTAATTATCACAATAATCACGCAGTAAGGTTCTGTTTTCCTTCTCACTTTATACAGGATGTTTGGTAGAAAAAGTTCAATAAAGAACTACCATGTTACTACAAATATACTTTCTTAAAACTGGAAAAGGAATAATGTTTTTTATGATAAATGCAAACTTGTGAAATTTGGAGGGATCATATTACTCAATTCCCTCCAGGAAAATGTGTTAAGAGTGCAGAACACCTGCTGTCCAAATAATGCAAATGGGCTAAGTTCTACAGATGCAAGGTTTAATGTGTTAACCTATTTCTTATACAATTATAAGATAATTAAATGAAAAAACAAAGGGATAGTAGGAAAGCATAGTTAAAAGTTAGCTACAATAAAGTGACTATTGATGAAAAATGAGTACTGCATAAAAGATAAATCTTGAATCAAGATGACTCATAGAAAGATGACCGATTATATAACATTGCAATGTAAATAAAGATGAGCTCATTTTTATAGAACTAGTTTCATTTTCTTTATTAATCCATATATAGAAGTTTTTCTAATGTACCAACTCTTGCTACAAAAGTATAGGACATCATGCAGGTGAGATTTTATATATATATATATATAGTGTGTGTGTGTGTGTGTGTGTGTGTGTGTGTATGTATGGAGAGAGGGGGGAAGCACCAGAGTAAAAAGGAAAAACAAAATTTCTGATAAACTGCTCTTTGCTGGCCTCTTCTACAAGACTTCCTTAACTACCCCCAATGTCTTGAGATGCTCATAGTAGGATCCACATCTTTGTAGCATCTGTGACAATGACAACTTGATGTAAAAGCACAGGACTGAATCCTGGCTATCACTCCCTAAGGAGACAGTAACTTTCATGAGGGCAAGAATTATATAAGGTTTACTCATCATTGTGTCTGTGGTCTCCACATTCTCTCATACAAAATAGTTACTGATAAATATTTGTTGAGTAAAATGATATACTGCATATTTTACAAGTACAAGTTCAAATCCTATAATCTCTACGTTAAATTTTACTGTCTCTAGCTTTTAACTCACAAGCTAAGAAATTAAATATTAGATTCCACTAGTAACTTTTTAAAAACTCAGCTTTTTTTATTCTCCGAGTTCTCCATGCTTCAAAATTTAAATTGTTACTGCTGTTCTGCACACTGGTGCGTAAGCAGTACTATGAAGAAGAGGTGTTTTGAAGATAGACATCTGCCATTATATTTTGACTGTGTTGGGATCTTGAGTGGATCCATCACATCTACAGAAAATCTAAAATTGAATATCCAAGACTCACCATATTTAAACGCTCCTTACATAGCTCCCAGAAGCATTTTTAGGATCACAATATCAAGTGCCCCAAATCTTCTGAACTTTTTGTACCCACCTGTTCCTGGTTGCATGCTCCTCCTCTATCCAGAATTCCTTGTTCATTTTCTGTCCCTGGGTCCTTCCCCTCAATTGCATACTCAGTTAACATTTCAGTCCTCAAATATCCTGAGACAAACTGATTGAACCACTCCCTCCCTTTTGAGCACTCAGCGAATACCTGGCCTTGTCCTAGTGTGAACTGACCTATACAGAAAGTTGATAGTGTTGAATATTTTAATAAAAAAATTTCCTAATTCCATTTTGGAGGTGCTCCACTATTGGGCAGAGTTTTATGTATAAGATGGGGGCATTACTGAACATTGTTGGGAGATGGTGGCCCCAGTATGTGGAAATGCCAGGAGAGGGAAGGAAGAGAGAGTGGCTGGGCTGGTGAGCAGGGAGGGGGGCATAGGATAGTGTGTTTCAGAGAGGAACCCAGGAAAGGCGATAACATTTGAAATGTAAATAAAGAAAATATCTAATAAAAAAGAAAAGCATATTCAAAAGACATCAAATTGTTTCCGCAAATGTGTGTGTGTGTGTGTGTGTGTGTGTGTGTGTGTGTTGGTGCATGTAGGGCAAAAATAACCCTTGAATTTTGTTATTAATTAAATTATAATGTATTTCTTATCACCTTTCTCTTTTTCTTTCCAATCTTTCCTTCTTCCTTCACTTAACTCCCCGCCATCACTTCTTTCCTCCCTTCCTTAGTAAACAAAACCTGTATCTCACACAAACGACAAAGCACTCTATCAGTGAACCACACCACCAGTATCTACAGATCATATATTAGGATTGAACACACATTAAACATTAAAAGCATCCCTGGACAATGATGAGATGGCTCAGTGGATAGAGCACTTGCTCCCTAAACATGCAGAATTGAAGTTGGCTCCCCTAAACCCTTGTAAAAGCAGGAATGTTCAGTGGAGTGGCCTGCTGATGTAATCCCTGCTCTTGGGGTGGGGTGGGGCGAAGATATGGATTTTGCTTACCAGAGAGTCTAGCTAAATGTTTGAAGTATGGGTTCAGTGAGAGACCTTGAATATAAAACGTAAGTTTGAGAGTGATAAACGTTGACCTCTGGGCTCCATTTTTGCATGCACATGGACACACACATGAGCACATACGTGTCTTACACGTGCCACCCCTTAAGCATATTGGAATGATTCTTATAAGATTATAAAACTTTTATGGGAGCAAATATGTTACTTGTGGAAGGCATAAAACCTTGATAGTCCCATGTCTGATTTTTTTTTCAGTTTTCATTATGTTAGGACCTATTATAATAACTGAGGGATATCTGTTTTGGAAGGCTTAGAAAATCATGCTAAGAGAAGTTTTTCCTAATGGAAATCATTTCCTGAATTTGTTAGGAAGCTTTTCATATTTTATTTCACATCTGCATTGTTCATTTTGCTTCTATAGTATGTAAAAGTAATTATTACCCATTAATAGATTTCAGTATGAAGTAAAAATACTTAAAAACAACTGTCTGAATTGTTATATTTAAAGTACCTTGTAATACAGTTGAGCAATCATTTATCCATGTTATTAGTTTGTCTTTAAACATAAAAGGAATATAAAACAGAAAAGGTGCATTTGAAAATTACAGTAAATACATTTTATTGGAAAATATCCACAGAGGGTTACTGTGTATTTTCCGTTTCCATTGAAATCTTAGGACCGTCATTGTAATGGGTGGTCCAGTTTCCTCGA
>OZ030006.1:39967408-39969908 GCA_964023405.1 Apodemus agrarius | reverse complement strand
TAAAACATTCAGAGGGACGATTTGACTTAATGAATGCTCGAGATGCAAGCTCAAATCTACTCTGTAAAGCAATCAAGTTTTTAGCAACTATTTTGACCTTAGTGACACAAACAATTAATTCTGCAAACCTAATATCAAAATAAAATTCTACATCCATTGCAGAATAATTTCCACGTCTAGTGAATGTAAAACAACATCTGAAATATGCTACCTCCGTATATTACACATTCCAGTGTTTAGGACTAATTTTAGAGGATTAGAAAAGAGTGAAGCAGAGAGCAATTCATCAGGAGACAGCTTTAAAAAAATAACTAAGTTTCCACTGAATAGAGAGCAACAGAGCCATCTAACAAAGAGGTGGGGACTGGGCACAGATCCATTCTATGAACTATTGTAAAATTTACAGATATTCCAGTTCTTAGAATCGTCCAGTATTGGTGGAAATGTTAAGAAAATTGTAGTTTCATTAGACAGCCCTTTTCACTATAACAGCTTATTTATCATCAAGTACTTGTTTGCCTGTTTTTTTTTTTCTCAGCAAATTCCAAACCACCTTTTCTGCTAAATACATGAAAAATGATAATAAAACCACTCACCTGTATAAAAGTACAAAGGCCATAGGAATTCTCAAAACCATTCTTATCCTTCCAAGCCCTGGCAAGCATCATTTTACACTGTCACCACACCAACCTCCTCTCAGATGTCATATCTACATACATGCTTGAGCTAAGTGTGAAGCCCTCCAGACTTAGAATAAGTGAATTGAGACTTTGTGTGCAATTTTACATTTCAATAACACCAGGCAGTGATACCTTTCATAAAATAATTTTGCTTCTGAATTTCCTTAAAAGGGGCAAGACACCGTGCTTTCATATTTTCTATAAATTTTTCCAAAATTTGATTGATATATTATAATTTAAAGCAATAACTGCATTAATTATTATACAAAAGACACAACAAAGTTTTAATTGCTTTTAAGGCCTATTATTCTACATACACAGCATATCCAGCAAAGAGAAAAATAATTTAAATAACCATAAGAAGTTCACTCTTTTATAAAAGGATTTGCAACGAAACCCAAAAGTGACTGTTTGAAAGGGTTTTGCATATTTACATTTGAAAATATTATTTTCCTGAAGACACCTCTAAACTGTATGTGTTAGCACCCATCACACCCATTGTGCTAAATCCCACTTAAACCTTACTCTGTGAACATGGGACGTGACCATGGTTCCTGTGTCTTAAATGTAAAACTTTAATACTGACTGCTGCTTATACTATACACGAATAAAATGCTCAGAACAAAGTAACTTCCAAATGCAGGCTACTTAAACACCTTACAGACTGAAATCCTAGAGTGCTTCCAGAGTGCTGTAGAGTATAACCACAATGTACTCCAGTGAATTTCTATTCATTTAAGATCTAACCAGAGCTAAGAAGAAGAAGCCAGTACTTGGTCACTTCCTTTAAGTCTGCCCTCTGCTAAGATTAAATGTGATATCCATTTTTCTTGTTCTTTCCACTTGTTTCAGAAGTGAAGTCTCTTGAAAACTCCGAATGCCACTGAATCTGACTAAAAATACCAGGGTACTTATTTAGGGGAAGGAATGAAAAAATTAAAGGCACCTTGCTGACATGGTATTTGCCGGAGAAACATAGGGCTATTTTGAAAACTGCATTGTAAGTCTGTAAAGTAGGCTAATTTGGGACCTTTGGTTCACATGTAATTCCCATGGCATTTGCAACTAAACATTTCCAAATGAAGTAAAAACTGTCTTAGAATTATCCTATATGAAAATCACATAATTCTAAAATAATATGCACTGTATACACAGTGCTATATGTCTAATTCTTTGAAAATATTATTTTTAAATATGCCTGAAGGTTAAGACATTATACAATCCATATAACTTCTTCAATACCCTTTTTATTTAAAATAATGAGTCTATTAAAATTTGCTTTAGTGAGGGCATTTATTTCCCCTTCTACAATGCATTTATCTCATTATATGTAACTTAAGAATCTGAATGACACTGTATGGAATTTGAGACACATTACTAATAATTCACTATTTTGATGACTTAATTTCATTTATTTTCCCCATGCATTTAGTCTGAGTGCAGTTGAGAAGCTTAAAAAAATACCTTTATTTTTAAAACAATCCAAATCCCTCAGACAGCCCTTGGCATTCATGCCTAATCTAGGTGTACGCCTTGAAAGCTTCCTATTCTGTCAGTGTTTCTATGGTCTTGAGTCAGAAAAGAACTAGCTAACTGTATTTTTGTTTGGGAAGAAATTTCTTTAATAAGGCTACTAAGAAAAAGAAAAGCCCACACACAGAGAAAATAAATTACTTAAAAGTATATTTTAAATTTACAATTGTGGATTTTCCCTAATTAGGAGAGTATAATAGCATTTTATAAGACAGTACAAAACACCAAAAAAACACTAAAAAATTAATATACACATGTATATATGCACATATATGTATATATACACA
>OZ030006.1:39959908-39962408 GCA_964023405.1 Apodemus agrarius | reverse complement strand
CAATACATACACAAGGCATATAGGATTTTCTGTTTTTCTTAAAAATTACTCATAGTCATAATAAGAGAATTGTACATTCAGTCTCTGATTTATTCCACTATCTAATTCATTTACCAAAGCATGCACTCTAAACCAAAAGAATTTTGATTCTGTAATATAAGATGTAAACAACTACATCAAATCATTGTCTCCTATTCTTAAACAGGCTGATTTAATCATTTGACAATTCTTAATATTAAAGTCTTTAAATATTTTTCATGTGGATTCAGAAAAGACTAGACCAGGAAAACGTACACAGGCAATAAGAGACTAAGCTCTTTTAACTTCTGAATTCAACTGAATTCACCTCTGAAAACTTGACTGTGATGTGAAACTTATGAAAGAAACTAGCATTTAAATAATGATAACTTTTGTGCTCTAGTGGAATTAATCCATTGTGGACTCCATGCACAGTGCATTTGAAGCCCAGCACTGCTTTGCTTAAAGTCTTTAGCACTAAGATTGCCTAATAAATCAAAATGCCAAATATGAAGGACATAGTTGAATGTATAAGGATAAGAATTGAAAGCGTACATGACTGTTTCTAATTTTTAAGTCCGGAACAGGGATACTTTCAAGAACATAATTTAAAGGAAGTCAGACCGAGGGATATAATGCTTATTTTAACAAAAGATATGCTTTCAAGTATATTTGAGAGCATTTGTCACCTTTTTTTTTCAGATGTGACCATAATGCCTAAAACATTACATACAAATTGTAGTTATGTTCTTGTAACAACTGATGTTTCATTCAAAATGATTAGAACATGAAAAACATGCGAAATGGTTAGGATGTTTGAACATGATTATTCTTTTCATTGATGATGACTACCTTATGCAAACAGAGTACTGTTAGGGCCTCAATAACGACAAACATCTGGAGTGCAACAATGAAAATATTATCTTCCTCTTTAACCAGTCATTAATTATTCTTCCAAGCAGATATATTATACTACAATATCAAAAATAGAGTTCATTTTATTGAAAGGAATATACTTAGGGAAATTTTCATTATGAAAATGTTACCAACTATTCGAAGTAAGTATTGAATCTCATTACACTTCATTTAAAGACAGGGAACTGGTGCCTTTGGAAGGCTGTGGTCTAGGGGGATGTGTTTTATTGAAACATTATGATCTGTACTTAGACGTCAATGGCTCTCGTTCACAGTAAAACTGCAAGAGATTTGATAATGCTGATGATTGTGGTGAATTAGTTTCAAAAATTATTTCAATTGATATGTAATATTTTGGTTATATTACCCACTGCATTCTCATGTTTTGTTTGAACACAACAGAGTCATATAGGTTCTGTCCACAATATCTATTTTTGCAAACATGTGAACATATACAACTCAAACCATGTTTTACTGTTCTAGATACAAGCTGAATAGTTGGTCCTTTTAAACCTGCCTGTTTAAATATTAGTTTCATTCATTGCATTGATTCAATAGTCCTTTATTGTATTCATATTTGTTTTCCTAATATAAGGGAAAGCTGAGCTCAGAGAAAGTTTATTTTACCTGGCTTTTTACAAATACTAAACAAATTAATTTGGTAGTAGTATCTAAATCCCAAATATAATACTCTTTTTAAAACTATCTACATATATATATATATATGTATATATATATATATATATATATATATATATATATATTTATGAAAAGGAGGCATAAAAGATTAAGGCATGTTACCTGATAATCTAGAGAAAATTAAATACTAGTTTTAATTCACATGATACCTTAAAAACAATACAAAACAAATATACTCTGCACAAAGGAATAAAATCTTCCAATTATTGGGGCCAGGAATATTTTAGTTTAGAAATCAGATGACTTACTAGAAAAAAAAACTTAAAGCAGTAAGAAATAATTAGCTCTCCAAGAGCATAGAAGGACCTGCCTAGCAGGCACAACCTCTCTCTTTCTTATTTAAAAAGCTCAGTGATTGAGTTGTGCAAGCTTGTAAGCGTCCTTGCAGTGGGTCCACTTACAGTCAAATTCCCAAAGGCTGGACCACTTGCAGTGGCCTTCCCTGATCCCCTGGCTAATGAGAGCTCTGAGTATGGACTTCCCTTGTGATGGTATTCTCACCTCTCCTGCCACATGCCTTTCCCTAACCCTCAAGCTCACTTTACTTCAATTTTCAGTCTCCTGCCCAAAGCAACTCCCCGGAATCCCTTGCTGCTCTTTCTACAAGGGCATGAGGAAACTCTTCCACAGAGCTTCATTCTCTTGCCCTTTCAGCACTTCTAACTTCCAGGCTATCTTTTGGGAACCAGATGGCCCTTTAATATGGTTTTCAACAGACCCACCTCTTGCCTTCCCATTGGAAGACCCACAACATAGGCGGTACATTTGGAGACATGTCTTCCCCCCACCCCACCCCAGCCTCAACTTAGTGTGAATGTGGGACGGACATGAGGCCAGCAGGTGAATGCAGTGGTAAGGCCAAAATTTT